>RCUC01130258.1:0-10051 GCA_003697995.1 Taxidea taxus jeffersonii
GAAAATGGTTCCAAATTTCTGGGACAGTGGGTAACCAGTGGGGCAACCCTCTAATGCCACCTTATGAATCAAGGCATGGCTGCTTAGTAAAATCTTTTAACACATGGTTTCTCAACATTAGCCTATGACAGTCAAATTCCTTAAAGAGGTTGCATCCTAGTTTCCATGAACTACTAAAAGTTTTCCTGAGAGATTTACATACAGGAGATCATTTGTGACACTAACAATAAAGGATCTTTTTCACATGGGCAAAACCAGCTACTAGATGAATGACCTTGCAGGAAGCTAGAAGAGGTCAGGGAATAAAGCGCCCCAGTGAGCTGAGACGTGGAAATGTGCTCCTGCATTGTGCTGTGAAGGTTTTATCTGGGTTCACGTCCCAGCGCCATCCTTTACAAGCGAAAGGAATAGTAACTTCTATAAACTTCAGTTTCTTCAACTGTAAAACGTACATATCAATACCTACTTTGGAATCATTTGGAAGAATCAGTAACATAAATTAAAGACCTGAAAAGTCTCAAAAATTACCTTTGGGGGAGGAAAAAATGTTAAGACTTTCTCACCAAAAAAAGAGAAAAAAGAAAACTATCTTTGGGAGACTTATTTCGTGTGCTGAAAATACATTCTTCCCCTACCCCAATGGCAGGCCCATACCTGGGGTAGACAGTCAGGGCGGGACTCAAAGATGACCAGCAGGACTCCAATTGGGACAGTCACTTGTTCTAGTTCCAAATTTTTGGCAATTCGGGTTCGGCGCAAAACACGCCCCACGCTATCCTGTGAGGAGGCTGCAATTTGTCGAAGGCCGATGGCCAGGCTGTTCAGTTTGGATGTGGAGAGGCTCAGGCGTTTCAGCAGAGGAGCTGCGAGTCTCCCTGAAGAGATGTGAAGAACACAAGGTAAAGGAGCAGCTCTGGGCAGGCTGCAGCTGCTCTACTGAACACATGGCACCATGTGAGGAACAGACACGACCTTAGGGGGTCTTGAGCAGACAGTGACATGCCCCTTATACAGCTTCTCCAGGGGGCTTTTGGTAGGATAGCTAATCATGTAAAGGCACTAAACCAATACCCACTGTGCCGGCAATTTCAGTTCCAGAAATCTGTCATTTGCGTGAGCAAACTTGCATGTAATGAGATACTTGTTAATAGCATTTTTACAATAGAATCAAATTCAACTTGAAAATTTAGACAATGAGCTACAATGCAGTTGTACAAATAATATATCTGTACAAACTGCTATGGAAAGCTGTCCAGAATGCTGTTTGTGAAAAATGCAAAACTACCAAAAAACATGCATGATAAGATCCTATTTATCAAATTTTGTATATACTATGCATGTGGACATCGAGATGTCTGCTGATGATCTCTTTTAGCATTATTTTAATTTTTTGTAAAAACCGACTTATTTTTATAATCAGAAGCAATAAAGACTTTTTTTTGAAGTAAAAACTTAAAGAGAATTATGATAATTTCACATACAGCATTTTCTTTCCATTTAAATATACCATTTGCATGGTGTGACTATCTACACACACACACACACACACACACACACACACACATCACCTAGAAACACATAACACAAGTCATTACTATAGTTAATGTTGAGATGAGATAATGAAAAATTTCCCTTTATTTTTCTTTCTTTCTTTTTTATAGTCACATCCACCAAGGTAAAAAGTTTTCTACTTAGGAGGAGAGGAACCAACTGTGACACTATTATATTAAGAAAAAAGTTAAATCATCATTTTACCATCATTTTACCAATTACATCAATCCATTTTCACTTTTCCCTATGTGTTTTTTTCTAAAGATTTTATCTATCAAAGAGAGAGAGTGAGCGAACACAAGCAGGGGGAGTGGCAGGCAGAGGGAGAAACAGTCTCCCTGCTGAGCAAGGAACCCAATTAGGTACTTGATCCCAGGACCCTGGGATCACAACCCAAGCCAAAGGCAGACACCCACCTGATTATGTTAACAACAAGTTTTAAACACAGTGTTAAATGTTACATTCCAATTTTCCACCTCACAGTGCATGTGTGTTTTCCATGTTGCCAAAACTGCTGTAATTACTGCTAAATACTCCACTGAGTTAATGTAGCTTAATGCACTTAACCAGACCTATGTTATTAATAAATACTGAGGTTGTTTGCAGTTTTCAGGGTGATAAATAACCCTGCTCCAAGAATCATTGCATACAGAATGGTTTTCTCTTCCTGAAATAATTTCTGAGGATACATTTCCTGAAATGCACTTACCAAGTTAAAGGGGACCACCGTGCTCATGTATACCCATGTATACCATACTCATTTATACATCATGCTCATGTATAAAGGACTTTGTTCTTAAGCCACTGTGTGTCCTTATGAATTTCCAGAGAGATATAGCTGGGATCAAAAGTCAGAGGTCTGCCAACAACCAGTTGTGTGACCTTAAGCAAAAGCTTCAACCTTAGTGGATCTTAATTCTTTTACTTTTAAACAACTGGTAAGATTATCATCAAAGATTTCTTCCATTTCTGAAAATCTATTTTATGACTTTCCAATACTGCAAAAATTCAAAAGACCGGATGTAAACTCTAAAGGAAGTTCCAAAGCAATAGCTCAAAATGTTTTAAGAAATCAAAGTAATGTTGATGAGCCAGCCTTGCAAGGTTTCTTTGAAGGGAAGACCACTAATCTGGATGTTTAATTTAAGGCACATTTATTCAAGAGAAAAGGAAATTCAAAGCCTCATAAAGTCACCCCCCATTTTTTTAGGGTGGAGATACAGAGAATTAGGAAGGAGAGAAAGACTGAGGCTGACTTGACTCTCTACGCATTTAGCTGTCTGCAGTGTGAGTTCGGCCGTATCACTCACTCTACCATCTGCACCTCAGGGGCATTTGTGGATGGCATCTGTTGCTAGCTCTGGGCAGACTACGCACTGATTAATTAACTACACGGTACGCTATCTTTCATCACAGGCCCCACAAACTACTTCCACAACTATTTTACATGCATAGTCCATATGGGTTTGAATCTGGATCTGCTACTGGCCATATGGTTTTAGGCATATGTCAGCTTGCTTGTGCTTCAGTTTCCTCCTCTATAAAATAGGTATAATAAATCTTAACGAACTCAAAGGTACCATGCTATAAGGATAAAATGACATTCTGTCTATAAAGCCTTTTAGCATGATGCTGGCAACATGGAAAGGCCTCAGTAAGTGTTAGCTGCTATTAGTGGAATGTCTAAAACGATGGGGTCCTCAATCTTTTTTCTGCACTGAAACTGCCATAGTATCCATGGTTCATGACCTGTGGGTATAGAAAAAGCCCTCTGGAGGGCTGTACCAGGGTTATCTGGGAAAGGAGCTGAAGATGGTATGTACAATTTGAAAAAGCCCAATGAATGTTAGCAAGCAACTCTTAATAAAAAAGATGTATAATACATGATTTCTTCTATAACAATCTCGTCTTTAGGTAGACTATGACATAAGAACTATTAGTAAAACACAGAACAAAAAGCAAACGAAATCCTCCATAACACTGACTCCCAATCACTTGGTCTTTACCCTCTGCCTCCTCCAAGTCTTTTTTGTTGGCTAACAGGATCTCTTCACGTTGGTCCGTCAACAGATCAGCCAGATGATGGATAATCTCTGCTCTCTAGGAAGAAAGGTAAAAACATTAAACAAATAAGCAAACATATTAATCCAAGAAGAACACACAGCATACTTTTAAACCTACTCCTCTGAATAAGCTAGGTCTTGCTCCTAAACCCAAGGTCACCACTGACAGAAATGTCCTTACCTCCTTTCAATCCATCTCAGCTCTCACTTTTTCCTTCCTCTCTCACTACTAATCTCCCCAATGAATGACAGACACAATCTGTCCCCAAGGAAGCCAGCATTTTGAATTAGCAGAATATATTCACCTCTGCATACTCAGTACCACTGGCTATATAGTTTAACTCCCAGGTTTTTTTACATAATTATTTATTCAATGAATTCAGCCAAAGGGAGAAAACCAAGAGACCCCAATCCTTACCCACCTAGATTAAGAAGTGTAGCAAATGAGTGAAATTACTGAAGGAGCAGAGGGAAGTGGCTTAAGAGACAAGCTAAGCTCTTCCTTTGCTTTCCTTTCTCTACTTGTAGTTGTTTTAAATTCTCCTATTCCTCAGGCCACAGTGCTTCCTTGAAGAAACCTAAATGCACGACTCTCAAGTCTATCTTTAACAACACAAGCCTCGAGAAACCAATCCCCAGCTTCCACCTGCCTTCATTTCCAGACTCTTCGAGTCTGCCACTTCCCTGTGGGCAGGACCCTGACTAGACAGCAGGCTCTTGAGCTTGCATCTAATGGGTAAGTTAGATGATTCAGATGGGTTAGAACAAGGAGTTTTCCTCCATTTTCCTGTCCGGGATGTGGCAGGATTAGGGAGCTTCCTTGGTCCCATCATTTTCATGATTTTTTTTTTTTTTTAAAGATTTTATTTATTTATTTGATAGAGATCACAAGGAGGCAGAGAGAGAGAGGAGGAAGCAGGCTGTCCGCAGAGCAGAGAGCCCAATGCGGGGCTCGATCCCATGACCCTGGGATCATGACCCGAGCCGAAGGCAGCGGCTTTAACCCACTGAGCCACCCAGGCGCCCCTTCATGATGTTTTTGATCAAAACATCAGATTGATGAAAAGCTACCTTAGGCCTCAGGCTACAAAGACAAAAGGGAAAACAAAATTTGGAGAAAGAAAAAAGGCAGAACAAATCTGAATCATACCTATAACTAGAATAACTCTCTGGGGCCATGAGGAACGAAGTGGGAGACAGGATTGACTGTGCACTAAACCTTATAGCATGACTCACTCTGAAAACCAACAAAACTATTAGCTAGGGTTATTACCTGCTCAGGTTCCAAAGTGGCCAACATCCTTCCTCCTGATCGAGCCATTTCTCCCTGCTGCTCAACGGTAGGACCTGTAAAAATATTTGCAAACATCAGATCACAGACTGCTACCCCAGCATATGCACAGAACGAATGCTCAATGTTTTGGTGTGTTGTTTCCCAGAGCTCACTAGGACCAATAAAATGGCGAAAGAATAGACTAGATTAACTCAAGCACAAATATAAGGAACTTGTCTGTATTTCTAAATTGGACAATATTTCTTTCAATTCTACTTTGGCTTATATTCTCTAATATGTTTCCATTTCTGAGTGCAGATTATTTGGCAATTCTATTTTTGTGAATAATTCAGAGTACATATCATGTCTTAGGCATCTTTGCATCTCTAGGCATCTAGCATGGACCTAGCAAATGTTTCTTAAGAAAATGGATGCTTATATTCTTTAACTTAGTGGTTTTAGAGGAAAACAGGAAGTCTAGCAGGGCAGGTTAGCTAAATTTAACAAAAGCAAAGCAAAATCCAATTTTGCAAAGAGTGTTTGAGACAATACCAGAATTCATGATATCAACACATCAATTTTGTGATCTCTGTTCCTAGAGGAGAGCTTAGTCTTCAGTCTCATCTAGGCCATGGTGTGGCTACCTATCATCCACAAACCATGGAACTCTACAAAGAACTACTTACCTGCAGGCTTTACTTCAGAAAAGAAGGTGCCAACTTTCTTTCCCTCCACGATGTCTGTGATGACATGCCCAGACACCTTTGGGTGGGTTCCGTTGGCAATAACCACAGAAGTGCCACCTTGCAAAGCCCAGAGGGCCGCTTTCACCTAATAGGAGAGGTTAGATCCCATCATGAGATTCAGATCTTTGCAGGGTCTAGTCAGCCACACTATAAACTTACAAAAAGATAGACAATACAATGTGATACTGAGCAATCAAAGTATATGCAGGAATGTTTCCAACAGCTTGGAAGGTCTGAACACACACTCAGCTCAGGCCTTCTTCCCAGCCCAACTTCAGCATGTGCCGCCTAATGCTGAGTCAATCTGCCCTTTATGCTCAGTGTTCTAAGACTCTTTAGTACTGGGACTCATAACTTCTACATTTGGCTTACTGTGCCTCAACTTAGTGTCCAGTCTGGTGTTTGACCAGAGTCTGAGCCTGAGTTCTTTTAGCCTTTGCATACCTTTTTCGTATGTCTCTGCCATTGCCACATATGATGCTGTATCTTAAGGGTATTACTTCCTAGAGTAATGGAAGGGAAGAATTTCTGAAAGATTTCATAAAGAATATTTGAGCTGGGGCACCTGGCGGCCTTAGTCCATGAAGTATGCGACTCTTGATCTCAGGGTTGTGAGTCTGAGCCCCATGCTGAGTGTAGAGATTACTTAAAAAAAAATCTTAAAAGAAAAAAAGAAAGAGGGGTGCCTGGGTCGCTTAGTCAGTTGAGCATCTGCCTTCATCTCAGGTCATAATCCCAGAGTCCGGGGACTGAGCCCTGCATTGTGCTCCTTGCTTAGTAGGGAGCCTGCTTCTCCCTTTCCCTCTGTGTGTATGCCCGCTCTAGCTCTCTCTCTCTAATAATAAAATCTTAAAAAAAAAAAAAAGAAAAATTTGAGCTGATAACATTAGAGGATATATGAATTATGAAAAATATATAGACCCTGCCCTTTACAAGTTTACAATATGAATGCATCATATAATATTAGTAAGGAGAACACATACACAGACACGACTAAATATAGGTATACAATATGCATTAAATCCATATTTAGATGTGCACATTTAAGTACATATGTGCTTAGTATCATAACCATTAATTCCCAAACACTCACAAGGTAAAAAGGGTAAAATATTGTCTGGTTTTATATCTGTTACAAGCAGTAAGAGCATCAAACCCTTACCTTGGCTTCCATGCCACCCATTCCTACTCTTGACTTGGTTCCAAAGGTCACAGACTGCTGATCTCCAGGATAAAATATATCGATGAGCTTTGCATCATCTGACCCTGGGGGACTGTCAAAAAGACCTAAAAAGCAGACAAGAGTCAGTAATATTGCTGTAACGGAAGTGAATGTCCCCTAAAACAGACCTCTGGCCACCTGCCAACCACTCTGTACACGACTGAACCAAATGAATTCTGTGTTCTACCAGCTCTAACCAGAAAAGGGAAGAAGGGATGTGTATAGTCTACCCATGTTGAAAATCAGCGACAGGATGACTCTCTTTACATACTTTTACAACCTGGCTTAATGAATGAATGCTTGCTAGTATCATGGCATGACCACATCCTTGGCACAAAACTTACCAGCCCTGCCCATTGTCTACAGGGAAGCTGTCCTCACTTCTGCCATTGCTACTTATGATGCTGAATTAAGGAAGTAACTGAAAAGGATGAGTGGCCGCTGCAGAAGACACAGCAGCCATATACTATAACGTGACTGTCTCCAAATGGGGTGAAACGTGAGACAGGTTTTCATTAACTCCCACAGCATCCTTTGAAACAGCCACTGACTATACTTTGCATATTATGGGCAAGCCGATGTGAAGGTTAGGCTGTGTCAGCAGAAGAGTACAGGACTCCCAGCATTCAGTCTAGATTTACCACCACAAAGCCTATGTCCCTTTTATAACCTAACAGAATAACATAAAATATGAGTTACATGAAACTTATATGCCTATAATCTATGATTAAAAATCTTCATAATTTCACTTGTAAAAAGAGCAAGTTGGAGCCCTGGAAAGAAAATTCATGGGCCTGTGAAAATGTAATCACTTTAAGGCCTTTGTGGGACACATACAGAGAGGAACTATCCTGGGCTGGGGACTGGTCAATGATATCTGGGCAGTGATGTTTTTGGTTTAAGTTACTGCTTTTCCTGTGTGAAAATACAGCCCCCTCTGCTTCATTATTCCAAATCTCTAACACAACCCTGCTATACATGTCCTCTCCAGGAGAAAGGAATCAAAGGAGTGATGGAAACAGTGTCTGGTATAGAATGAAGCAGTATGAACCGTGGGCAGCAATTACAGGGAGAGGAAAAACTACCCCTCACCACCTCTGCCACTGCAGCCCAGCACAAATGGCTCCTGGATTCAGGGCTGGAGTCTTTTCAGAAGGCACTATGCTATGGATCCCAAGGCTGTTTTGGTTTCATATAAAAATAGCATAGGCAAAGTTGTAAAGTTCTAAGCGAAACCTTCTCAAGAGATGCTGAGGAGGGCCCAGCATTCTGGTATTCTGCCTACTCTTTTTCTCTTATAGCAGCTTCTCAAATGCCTCAAAAGCATATTTAAAATTCTAATATTGTGCTAAAAATCAACATTCAGTGGATAACTAACCAGGGTTAATAGCCCAAGCCTGTTTTAAATACATGAATGTTCATAGCAACATTAGTTATAATAGCTCAAATGTCTACCAACTGATGAATGAGCAACTAAAATGTAGTGTATCTACAGAGTGGAATATTATTTGGCAATCACAAGAAAAGTACTAATATATGCTATCACACTGATAAGCCATTTTGGTGTTTGAGGCTGCATTAAAACTGTTTCCTGGAGGGCACCTGGGTGGCTCAGGTCCTGATCTCAGGGTCCTGGGATTGAGGCCCACAGCGGGCTCTCTGCTCAGCGGGGCGCCTGCTTCCCCCTCCCACTCTGCCTGCCTCTCTGCCTACTTGTGATCTCTCTCTGTGTCAAATAAAAAAATAAGATCTTAAAAAAAAAAAAGTTTCCTAGAGTCTAGTTCAAATTAGGTGTTATATACTTATCTTTCAAACTCATGTCCTTTACCTTGCTAGGCAGTACAGGAGAGGGAAGGGTGTAGATTTTTAAACTAAACAGATCTAGTTCTAAAACCAGCCTCTGCTAAGTACTGTGTGACTTTGGATATACCATTTAACTGGTGTGAACTTAATTTTTAATTTCTTCACATGAATAGCAGAGCTAACCTAGCTACTTTGCAAGACTGCTATAAGGATTCAAAAAATTGACATTTATAAAGTACCTAGCACAGTATTTGTGCATAATAGAAATTTAATAAAAATCTGCAGGGGTGCCTGGGTGGCTCAGTGGGTTAAAGCGAACCCTGGGATTGAGCCCCACACTGGGCTCTCTGTTCAGCAGGGAGCCTGCTTCCTCCTCTCTCTCTCTGCCTACTTGTGATCTCTATCTGTCAAATAAATAAACAAAATCTTTAAAAAAAAATAAAAATAAAAATCTGCAGATTAATTGAAAACCCTTCTTCCCTAGAGTGGCTCACTCTTATCCCAACCTATCCTGCCCTGAGATTTCAAATTTATAGTGGATAAATATGGCACCAAGACTTCTTACAGGTAAAGAAACTGACATATAGGTATGATATATCAGACTTCCCATAGGGCAGAAGACAGATCAAATCATCTCTATCTGTCCCTGCAGCTCCCTGCTCTTAATCTTACACCCAAGGAGTATAAATGGAAAACAAGTCCTGCCAAAGGACCCTGCCTTGGGTGTGGGCTGGGAACCAAATAGGTTTTTGTGATCTCCTGGGAATGTAATGAGGGCCCTCTGGGATCCTGTTAGGTTTGGCCTTTTTTAGACACAGCTACCATATTCCTTATGGGTCAAAATGTAAACTGGGAACAGCTTATGAGAGTGAGAAGAGGGAATGGAGAGTCAAACGGGAACTAAGAGGGACCCCTCTGAGGAAGGGGAAAGCAGAGTAAAACAGATTAATATATAAGACCATGGTGGCCACATAGGCAGGACTTCTGCAGTGGCTCCAATTTAATATCATCTGTCTCATGATTTACGTTAAAAACTGAAAGTGATCAAACCACAGTGAAATAGAACTTCACACCCATCAGCAAAAAGGCAGATTATAATAGGTAAGTGTTGGCAAGGATGTGAAGAAACTAAAACCTTCATACAGAGCTGACAGGGCTATAAAATGATGCAGCTGCTTTGGAAACTAGTCTGGCACTTCTTCAAAAGGCTAAACATACACGAAATTACCAAATGATCTCACAATTCTATACCTAGATAAAACAAAAAACATGTCTGCACAAAAACCTGGACACGGATGTTCAGAGCGGCATAGGTCTATTCCCTGACGAACACATAAACGCAATGTGTAGTTGGCAATAAAACGCAAAGTAGTAGTTGGCAATAAAAAAAAAA
>RCUC01130259.1:0-62304 GCA_003697995.1 Taxidea taxus jeffersonii
ACAGAGAACAGAAGGACAATCAAAGAGACAAGAAAAAGAGAAAACAAATCCAGTGAGATCTGAGGGAAGACAAAAACAGAGAAAGAGGTGAAGAGGAAGAAACAAAGAGAGAAAGGAAGGAAGGGAGGAAGGAAGGAAGAGAGGGAGGAAGAGTGGGAAAGAAGAAAAGCAAGAGAAGAGACATTGACCCCCACCCCCGAAAAAGATACACCTGGGTACACACAGGACAAACAGATAAACAAAGGCAGAGATTAAAGACAGACAGACAAAGGCCAACCATGTCCCTGAGCTGCTGTGCTGTGACAACCAATCCCCAGCAGGTACGATCAATGTTTTGAATGAATGTGGAATGCAGATGGAGAGGAAGAGACCCACAGGTAGATGAGAGGGGAGAGCACCAAGCTCCAACTTGACACCTGCTGTTTTCTCACCACATACTCAGTAAACAATGGCAAAACTCTACATCATCCAAGAGCACATATGAGTGTGAGACCTCCAGTTTTAGCAATGGTGTCCAAAACTTTAAGGGCTCATCAGGGACTCGATACCTTCTAGACCACTAAGGGCACGCCAACCCTGGGAAGAGTCTGGACAGATCATAAAAATCTTCTCTGAGAAGATAGCTTTTTCCACCTTGCTTTATTGACTGTCCAGGACCTCTACTACAATACCGAATACAATTGATGAGAATAGACACAGTTGACTGGAGGATGGGGGGAAGTATTCATTCTCAACATCAAGCATGAGGTCAGTTGTAAGTCTTATTTAAATGATCTCTATCAGTTTAGGAAAGTTCCCTAGTTTACAGAGGAATTGTATCATGAATCAGTGTTCAGTATTGTCAAATGCTTTCTCTGTGTCTACTGAGATGATCGTTTTGTTTTTTCCTTTATTCTGTTAATGTCATGTATTCCATTAACTGAATTTCAGATGTTAAACTAAACTTGTGTTCCTGTAATATTGCTGGACATGATTTGCCAAATTTTTTGCATCTATATTTTAGAGGAAAACTAACCTTAAATTTTCTTTTCTTGTAATAGCTGTATCTGGCTTAGTATCAGGCTCATAAAATGGGTTGGAAAGTATTCCCTCTTCTTCTAAAAGGAATTTATGTAAAATTTGTATTATTTTCTTCTTAAATGTTTGGTAGAATTCACCAAGGAAGCCATCTGGGCATTGAGATGTTTTGCTCAGTGGGGACAATTATTTTTAACTTTTTATTCTGAGATAATTTTAGACTTACTGAATAATCGCAAAAAATAGTCCAGAAAGTTTCCATAGATCCTTCACCCAGCATCCCCTAAGATTAATATCTCACATAACCATGGCACAATTATCAAAAACTTTTTTAAAATAATGCTGGTATAGAAGTATTAATTAGATTGCAGATCTTACTTGGACTCACTGGTATTATTCACTAATGTCCTTTTTACATTCCAGAATCTACTCTTGGCTGCCAAATCACATTTAGCTGCCATGCCTCCTTAGTCTTTTCTAAGGAGATGGATCTGTGATGGATCCTCAGCCCCTCCTTGCCTTTCATGAATCATGATGTTATGATTGTGATGTTTGTCTACCCCCAAAATGCCTGTGTTGAAACCCTAACTCCCAATGGGAGGAATTACGAGGTGTATCTTCTGGCAGGTAATTAGGTGGTGACGGTGGGATCCTTGTAATGAGATTAGTATCCAGACACCAGAGAGCTTGTTTCCTCTCTCTCCCCCATGCAAGGATACACAGAGAAGACCGTCTTTTGCAACCAGGGAGCAGGCTTTCACCAGACATCAGATCTGCTGGGGCATTGATCTTGGACTTCTCAGTCTCAAGAACAGTAAGGCTTCAGTGTTTGTTGTTTCAGCCACCTGATCTATGGTAATTTATTATAGCTGTCTGAGCTGGTTAAGACAGATGACCTTGAGACCTTAGAAAGTATTAGCCCATTATTTTATAGAAATGCCCTCAGTTCCAGTTTGTTTAAGTTGTTTCATGAATAAATTAAAGTCATGCTCTATTGGTAAGAATACCTCAGAAGTGAGGTGCCCTTCTTGGTACATCATCTCAGGGAGTACATGATGTCAATATGCCTTATAGGAGATATTAACCTTTATTTCTTGGCTGAGGTGGGGTCTTCCATGTTTCTCTACCATAAAGTTTCTATTGTTTCCTTTAAATTAATATTTATTTGGAGAGTGATACTTTAGACTCTAGCCCCTTAAACTTCTTAAGTTTAATAAAACTAATTTAAAACAGTTCATGTAACCCACAAGAGTTATTACTCTCTTTACAAAATGTCTTTTTTTTTTCTTTTTCTGTTTTTAAGATTTTCTCTTTATCTCTGGATCACTGGATTTTAGCAATTCAATTATAATCCTTAGTGGAGGGGCATCTGGGTGGCTCAGTGGGTTAAGCCTCTGCCTTCGGCTCAGGTCATGATCTCAGGATCCTGGGATAGAGCCCCACATCAGGCTCTCTGCTTGGCAGGGAGCCTGCTTCTCCCACTCTCTCTGCCTGTCTCTCTGCCTACTTGTAATCTCTCTCTCTGTCAAATAAATAAATAAAATCTTTTAGAAAAATAATAATGTCTTAGTGGAGTGTGTGTGTGTCCTGCTTGGAGTTCACTGAGTTTCTTGAATCTGTGGGCTTATATTTTTTATCCTATCTGGAACACTTTTCAGCATTATTTCTTCAAATATCCTTTGTACTCTTTCCATATCCCTTTTCTGGGACTTCTGTTACACTGGTAATCATAGCCTGTTTGTTTTATCTTGGGGGTCACTGAAGTTCTGTGTTCCCCTTTAAATATTTTTTTCTCTCTTTACCTTAGTTTGGATAGTATATAGACTGAATTTGTCCCCTTGAAATTTATATGGTGAAATCCTAATCCCCAAAGTGACTGTATTTGGAGATGGGGCCTTCAAGGGGGTAAAGAAGGTTATATGAGGTCCTAAGGTGAAGCCTTAGTCCAATGAGACTGGTGTTCTTATAAGAAGAGGAAGAAGCCCCAGAGATCTTCGTGGGAACACAGAGAAGAAGGCATGTGAGGACACAATGAGAAAGCAGCCATCTATAAGCCAGGAGAGGAGGTCTCACTTGAAACCAAGCCTGAAGGGACCTTGGACTTTAGCCTCCAGAACTGCGACAAAATAAACTTCCATCATTGAAGCTGCCCAGTCTGTGGTATTTTGTTACAGCAGCCCAAGTAAACCAATGCAGACAGTTTACTACTTTAAGAATGTTATCTTCTGTAATGTCTACTCTGTGTTAATCCCAATATGATACAACTTTTTTTTATTTAAAATTATATTTTCTATCTATAAAAGTTCTATTTCACTGGGGTTTTTTTTCATATCTTTTACTCCTGGGTATTTTTTAAAAGATTTTATTTATTCATTTGAGAGAGAGAGCACAAGCAGTGGGAGTGGCAGGAAAAGGGAGAGGGAGAAATGGACTCCCTGCTGAATGGGGAGCCTTATGCAGGACTCGATCCCAGAACCCTGAGAGCATGACCCAAACCAAAGGCAGACGCTTTACCATCTGAGTCACTTAGGCACCCCTCTGGATATGTTTCTATTGGCTTTTTCTCTTTTTTTCAATTCAATTTCCTGATTCTTAACATGTCTAATTGGATCCTGGGGATTGTTGTGTACTGGGCTTTGTTGTCTTCCTCTAAAGAGTGTTAGACTTTGTTCTGACAGACACCTAAGTTACTTATAATCCTTTCAAGAATGCTTTCAAGCTTAAGAGAGTCACCTTTAATTTAGGGCTAGTTAAGAACTTCTAATAAGGGATGACCCTTCTGGTGTTTACTGAATATCCTGGGTTTTTACTGAGATCTCTCTACTCTGGTTACAGATATCTGAGCACTACCAGCTTTGGAAATTGTCCTACTTATAATTTCTCCAGTCCTCCTTTTCTTGGCTTCATAGAGTTTTCCTCTATGCACGTGCAGCTTGATATTCAGAAGCAGACCCAAGACGAACCCTATGCAGATATCTAAAGCTTTTCTCTGTATATTTTCCCCTTTTTTGGTGCTCTGTTGTGCAAATTCCAGCAAAATCCAACTCCCTGAACTCTGATCTCTGACTCCTCAATTCACTGAGACTGCCATGCCCTGTCTGGCATGCTCATCCCTATTTCACAGCCCAAAAAGTACCTTCAGGCAGAAAACAAAACGATCGTTAGTCTCATCTCATTTGTTTCCCTTCTCCAACATCTTTTTCATATATTTTGTCCATATTTATGCCATGTTATCAAAAGAAAGCACAAGGGGTGCCTGGGTGGCTCAGTGGGTTAAAGCCTCTGCCTTCAGCTCAGGTCATGGTCCTGGGGTCCTGGGATCGAGCCCCACATCGGGCTCTCTGCTCGGCGGGAGGCCTGCCTCCCCCTCTCTGCCTGCTTGTGATCTCTCTCTCTATCAAATAAATAAAATCTTAAAAAAAAAAAAAAGAAAGCACAAGTAGCTATGTTAATTTCAGACAGAGCAGACTTTAAAGCAAGGAAAGTTAACACAGATAAAGAAGGGCATTATATAATGATAAAGGAGCCAATTCTCCAAAAAGACATAACAACATAACTGCTAACTGCTAACTTTACAGGAATGGAGATAAGAAAAATTAATTTAATGCAATAATGTCATGAAAATTATGAATTATGTATGACTTAGTTTTTTTCACTCATCCAAGCATTAGTTCACCAACAGAACCCTCAGATATATTCACTAATAATTAAATTCAGTCATCTTTTATGCTCTGTCAACTTTCACTCATTTAGAAACTACATTTTAAGATAGCTTTATTTTTAATTTCTTAAGGAATCTCCACACTGTTTTCCAAAGTGGCTGCACCAACTTGCATTCCCACCAACAGTGTAAGAGGGTTCCCCTTTCTCCACATCCTTTCCAACACTTGTTGTTTACTGTCTTGTTAATTTTGGCCATTCTAACTGGTATAAGGTGGTATCTCAATGTGGTTTTGATTTTAATCTCCTTGAAAGCTAATGATGATGAACATTTTTCCATGTGTCTGTTAGCCATTTGTATGTCTTCTTTGAAGAAGTGTCTGTTCATGTCTTCTGCCCATTTTTTGACATGATTATCTGTTTTTTTACATTTTTTACATTACAATTTTTTTACATTTTTTGACATGATTATCTGTTTTTTGAGTGTTGAGTTTAAGGAATTCTTTATAGATCTTGGACGTCAGCCCTCTGCCTGTAATGTCATTTGCGAATACCTTCTCCCATTCCGTGGGTTGCCGCTTTGTTTTGTTGACTGTTTCCTTTGCTGTGCAGAAGCTTTCGATCTTGATGAAGTCCCAAAAGTTCATTTTCATTTTTGTTTCCTTTGCCTTTGAAGACATGTCTTGAAAGAAGTTGTTGCAGCTAATGTTGAAGAGATTACTGCCTATGTTCTCCTCTAGGAGCAGCAATAGCCACGATCACCAAACTGTGTAAAGAGCCAACATGCCCTTCAACTGACGAATGTATAAAGAAGGTATGTTCCATATATACAATGGAATATTTTGCCTCCATCAGAAAGGATGAATACCCAACTTTTGTACCAACATGGATGGGACTGGAGGAGATTATGTTGAGTGAAATAAGTCAATTAGCATATGATTTCACTTACTTGTGGAGCATAAGGAATAACATGGAGGACATTAGGAGAAGGAAAGGAAAAGTGAACTGGGGAAAATCAGAGGGGGAGACAAACTATGAGAGACCATGGACTCTGAGAAACAAACTGAGGGTTTTGGAGGGGAGGGGTGTGGGGGATTGGGTGAGCCTGGTGGTAGGTACTAAGGAGGGCACATATTGCATGGAGCGCTGGGTGTGGTACATAAACAATGATCTTGGAACACTGAAAAAATAAAATTAAATTTAAAAAATAAATAAAAAGAAAAACTACATTTTAAGTGTGTTTTCAGACTACATTTAAAAGCTACATTTTAACATTTTTTAAATTTTACCAAAATGTGTAATAGTTGATTGAGTTGACTGATAAGTTTTAAATATTTAGACATTTGGCATACAGGTTCCATTTCAACCCAAGCTCCAGGCCCTGCATGTGTTAGGGATGGGCCTGCACTTGCCATTAGACATTCTTCTGCCTTCAGGGCAAACAGCCCCACAAAGTCTCTCCTCTGCCGGGTTCGCTCTCTCTACCTACAGCCGACACTGATGCCCTACACTTCAAGAGCTGGCTCTCCTCATGGTCCCAGAGAAATCCGAGTTCCTCTATCCCTTGTTAGTGGCACTGGGATTCAGTTTCACCCCCTTGATGGTGCCATAGATATCAGCTTCTGCAGAACCAGCTCACCTCTTGGGACTGCTTGCGTCCCGTGTTGCAACCACCATTATTGTCCCCAGTGAAGTTGGAGGTTCACACTGCTGCACTCTGCCTAACAATGGTTATGGACTATTCTCTAAGCCTCTGTACTAGTTCCTGTGGCTGCTGCAACAAATTACCACAAACTGGATGGTTTTAAAAACAAAACAATGGATTTCCTACAGTTTCAGGAGCCAGAGATCTGTAATGATTCTCACTGGACCACGCTCAAGGTGTAGGCAGGACCATGTTCCCTCCACAGGCTTTACGGGAAAATGTGTTCCTTGCCTCTTCCCGTTTCTCACGGCTGTCAGTATTCCTTGACATGGGGCTGCATCCCTCCAATCTCTACCTCTTGAACACATGGCCTCCTCATTTTTCATGTGTCCTCAGATCTCCCTCTGCCTGCCTCTTAAAAGGATACGTGTTATTGAACGTAGGGTTCATGCTGATAATCAAGGACAATCTCCCCATCTCAACAGCTTTAACTTAATCACAGCAGCAAAAATTCTTTCCAAATAACATTCTCGGGTTCCAGAAATTAGGGCCTGCTATCTTTGGGGACCATTTTTCAGCCTACTGTACCCTCCATCCTTGTTCCTATCACCAACTCAGAGTCTGGATCCAAAACCTTCCTGACCCAGTTCAAAATTTCACTCATGTTCTGTCCCAGAATTAACAATTCCCAGAATGACTGATGATGAAATCAATTATTCTCTTCAAAAGAAAAAATGTACCCAGCCCACCAGACTATGGCCTTGTCTTTAATTCCAAAAACAAAATAACAAAATAATTTAATTTTGTATAACCAAGCCTTGGGACATAAGTGAGTCTTATCCATGTTTATTTACTCTGTTATAATTCTACATTATAAAAACCATTTGGATTTTTAAAAAATTTCTTTCTCCTGTGAATGCCCTCATGCACCACTGGATATCAGGACTTTACAGACTGGCATGAAGCTGCCATTACTGTCCCTCTTCCATACTCATCATCCCACCTACTCATGGTTGCCTGAAACATATGGCACTGAAGATGCCTGTTAACAAAAATGTATCACGCAAACAGAAGAGTCTTGGGACATGGAAGATGGAAATCCCCTCTTTAAAGCCATATTCTACCATATTTGATGGTCATAATATTACACTTAAGAGCAACAGAGAAAAGAGAAGGAAGAGAAGCTGGGATATGAATCCAGCTGTCTCATTAACTAATGGAGTAGCCAGAGAAGCATCCCTTTGCTCCCAGGCCTGTCCTTACTCACTGGCCAAGTTGGGGTATAAATACGGATCACTTAGTATTCATAGGAGATTGACCATCACCAAGTAGATGAAGGACTGTGTACAAAATAGACACTATTGTACAAATATCAGCCACTTTCCCCATTGATAACTCTACAGAATGGATGTTATTATCACTGTAAGATTGGTGATATTGTTTTTATATAAATAATTTAATTTTTTAAGTTCTTTTATTTTATTTTTTTTTAAGATTTTATTTATTTACTTGACAGGCAGAGATCACAAGTAGGCAGAGAGGCAGGCAGAGAGAGAGAGAGAGGAGTAAGCAGGCTCCCTGCTGAGCAGAGAGCCTGATGCGGGGCTCGATCCCAGGACCCTGGGATCATGACCTGAGCCGAGAGCAGAGGCTTTAACCCACTGAGCCACCCAGGTGCCCCAAGTTCTTTTATTTTTTTAAATATTTTATTTATTTGTTTGAGAGAGAGAGAGAGAAAGAGAGAGTAGGGGAAGGAGCGGAGGGAGGAGAAAGAGAACCTCAAGCAGACTCCACACTGAGCACAGACCCCCCCCCCCTTGGGGCTTAATCCCACAACCCTGAGATCATGACCTGAGCCAAAATCTAGAGTTGGATGCTTAACCAACTGAGTCATCCAGGTGCCCTATATTATTTTTTTTTTTTTAAATAAAAGAGGCTAATGACATGCTGCCCTAAGTCTCACTCTGCTAGTAAAATCAATTTTAGTATCTGGCAGGTAGAAACAGGCACATGTTTTCCTTTTATTATAGAAAGCTTCTGCTATTTCTAATCTTCTGTGTATAACCTAAATGCTAAGCATATTAGAACTCTCTGTCACATGAGAGCCTAAAAGGACACAAATTTTCTAAATTTGTTTTCCATTCACAGATCTTTTTTTACTTACATCCCAACTGCCACGTATTTACTCCAAAAATATGTACATGATGATATAATAATAGTGGTAAAAATAACAATAGTAATTATTACTATGTTAACAATAGCTATCATTCATTGAACAGTTACTCTGAGCCAGGCACTATGATCTAGACACCCCAGGTGGCAGAGGAAGAAGACACAGTTTAGCTGAATTTTTTGAAGGTAGTGACTACATTGTAGACTGTTGGATAAGGATGTCCAAACAACTCGGGAAATAAAGTATAACAACTCTAGAAAATAAAGATTCTAGGTGTTTGTATTCATCGCTAACTACACAGGGTAGATTTTTCACAATCGAGCTGTGGTCTGGGTGCAAAGGTTTATACGCAACATCCCTCACCTAAAAGAAGAGGAAAGAGAAGTTTCTAGAGAGAATTTAAAATACTGAGTTCCCTGCTTTCAGCCTAGTAGGAGAGATACCTCATGTTTGCTCTCTTTTCCCTTACTTGGTAAATGAAGCACTATTGTAATTAACACATTTTAAGGAAATGCTCCCAATAGCTAAGTGAGGTTTGAAATACTAGAAAACGAAGTCACATTTTATATAGACTGCAAATCCTTACTTTTATTTCTTCTAGTCTAATTTGGTTATTAGTTTGCTTACAGCCTCTGTTGCATCTTTTATACAAAGAAAATCCTTACCCTGGCTCTGACTCACATACTATTTAGAATAATTCCCAGCTATTCATTGAGAAGGTTAGGGAGATGATCATTTGCTTTTTAATAATCTCCAGCATTTGGAGAACTTCTTAATGTTTACGAAGCACAGTCCCACTTAGGCTCTCTGCTGAGCCTCATTATCAACTTCATATTACACATGAGGACAATGAAATTTTGGGGGGTCATAGGATTAATCCAAAGCCACACGGTTAGTAAGAATTGGAGTTAGGACTCCAACCCTTCACCCTCTCAAAATCTTCTATGACCTAAAAAAAAGAAAAGAAAAGAAAATCATCTTACTAAGACCTGCTGGATTCAACAAGAATTTTTCCGTGACAATAGCCCAAGAAGGTACTAGAATAATGAGCATTACGAAACAGGGACTTCACCAAAGGAAAGAGAAGAGGCACAGAATGATTCTGGGATTTGAAGCCTTCCGTGCGGGTTCAAGTCTCAGCTCCGCTATTAGTAACAGAGTCACACCACTTGGATGTGTGTGATTTTCATCTGCTTCAGCCTTGCTGCCTCATTCAGGTGTCAGCATGACAAGGACAGATGCCTGCCATTCCTGTTCCCCCATAGAATCCTCCACATTCAGCCCAGCACCTGGCAAATAGTCAATGCTCACAAATACCTCTTGAATATGTTTCTTGGTCAAAGCAAGCTACTGCTCCCCTCTGGGCTCCACTTACTCATTTACAGAATGGACTAAGCCTGCCTAAGGGCTAGTAAGGCTGAAGGTAAGAAAGAATTATTGGGCGCCTAGGTGGCTCAGTTGGTTAAACAACTGCCTTCAGCTCAGGTATTGATCCTGGAGTCCCAGGATTGAGTCCTGCGTCGGGCTCCCCACTCAGCAGGAAGTCTGCTTTTCCCTCTGACTCTACCCCCTCTCATGCCCTCTCTTTCTCATTCTCTCTCTCAAATAAATAAAATCAAATCTTAAAAAAAAGAAAGAATTGTTAATTTTCCTGTAAATGACTGTTCCCCTGCCTGCCTTTCTTGGTGGTTCGCCGTCACACAGGTCCACTCCTGGGATGGAGTTTTCTGGAAGGCAGAGTGTAATACACAGGGGAGCAGATGTTTGGGTGGTGCCACTCTTGCTGGGCTGCAGAGACAGAGTATGACACAGAGATGAAAAATGTCATTGCTCTTAAGACCTAAAACCAACATCTCTCATTTTTAATGTTCTGCCAACGAAAATCTCAGCCTCTTGAAAGGACGGAGTGTTCCATTCACGTTGTCCCACTTAGCATTTGTGTTTTTTAAAGGAATAAACATTTCTGTTTGCTGAGCAAAAGCAAAATGAGATTCAGTAAATACACAACTCATTTGATCAACATAGTTCACGCAAAGCTCCACGCTGATTGCTCAAGACAGATTTGTTATGGGAAAAAAACAGCACTCAGATCCTCCCTAGCCAGGCTTGCCTCTCTCTGTCCAGGGTGAAGAGGCAGCAGATCGGAATGGAAGAACCTCAGACCTAACGTCAATCCCGGTTCAACTCTCTGCAGGCACATGACCTCAGAAAATATCCCCTCTACTCAGGGCTCCTCAGAGGAACTGAACCAATAGAGTATATGTGGAGAAAGTACCAGAGATCTATCTTAAGGCCTTGGCCCCATGACTGTAGAAGCTGACAAGTCTTAAATCTACAGGGCTGGCCAGAAAACTGGAAGTTCAGCTAAGATTTGATGGTGCAGCTGAGTCTAAAGGCATTCTGGAGGCAGGATTTCTTCTTCTTTAGGGGACATCAATTTTTTCTCATCTAGCCTTCAACTGATTTCAAATGGCCCACCATATTATGAAAGCAATCTGCTTTACCCAAAGTCGAATCACATCTAAAATACCATTATTATATCTAGACTGATGGTAGACTGAACAAATGGGTTTGGAGCCTAGCCAGGTGGACACTTCAAATTACCCCTCCCACTCTTCAAGCCTGTCCCCTCATCCACACAGGCCATCCATACGAGGGGCTTGGAAAAGTGCCTGACCTATAGCAGGTGTTGGACAAATGCCATGCTAGGGAACCATCCAGTTCTAGAAACATCAGTGGATCTCTACTATGTGCCAGGCACTGTTGCAGTCCCTGGAGATACAGACATGAACAGGACCTTGCTCGTGAGGAGGTTACCATCTAGGGAGGGAAACCAAGGTGGCAGCCACCTACTATGGATGACATGGACATCCAAAGGAGATGGACCGAACACAGCCAGGAGATTCAAGGAAGGCCTCCTGGAGGAGGTGATGCCTGAACTGAATCTGTAAGGGGGCAAAAAGACTTAGCCACATCCTCGTTCCAGGAAAAGGCATTCCAGGCAGCAGTAAGAACATAGCCAAAGGCTTAGGTATGTGAAATAGCATGGCACAGGTGAGAACCTGAGCTACAAGGGTGAGCTTGAGGAGGGGAGGGAGATGAAGCTAAAAAGGGAGGTGGGCTGGACCATAAAGTGCCTTGGTGCCATGTCAAGGTGTGTTTGTGTTCCTAGGGCTGCCACAACAAATTAACATGAACTTGGTGGCCGAAGAGAACAGAAATCTGTTTTATCACAGCTCTGGAGGCTCAAAGTCTGAAATCAAGGTGTCAGCAGGGTTGGTCCCTTCAGGAGGCTCTGAGGGAGAATGAGCTCCATTACCCTCTCTCAGGAAGGAGTCACCCCTACCTGTGCCTCCACCTTCACTTGGTGTCCTTCCTATGTGTGTGTCTGTGTTCAAATAGCCCTCTTCTAAGGGCACCAGTCATGGCATTAGGGCCCACCCTACTCCAGTATGACATCATTTTAACACGATTGTATCTTCAAAGACCCGCTTGCCAAATAAGGTCATATTCACAGATACCAGGGGTTAGGACTTGAACATACTTTTTGGGGCCACACAAGTCAACCCATGATACAAGGTAATGAGAGAGTTGGTACAAGTTTTAGTTATGAAGGTCTTCCAATCTGTGATGGGAAGAAGAGATAAGACCAGAGGTCCCTTCCTGTGGTTCTCTTGCTGTGGTCACCAGGAAGCTCAGGGTCCAAAGTGCAATGGAGACACTGGTCCATCTTTTTTTTGGAAGGGGGAGGGATGCACATGTACAGGGCATTACAGTTTGCATTTCATTTATAGGCAGTTTTTCTACCTGCTTCTCATTTTTTTTAATCCTTCTCTATTGGTCGGAGTTCCTCACAGGAAACAGATGGAACACTCAAATTAGGGTAATTGAAGAAGACTTTATTTACAATGGGACGCTTACAGAGGTATGGGCTGCAGGTAGGGGAAGCACAAGGTGACTAGGGACTAGTCCCAGTAGAGTTTATCACCCCTGGGTCCCAATGGATGGAACAGTCACGTGTCTAAAAAAGGGAGAGCCTTGTTGAGGTCACCTTGAGAAGAGATGATCTCTCTGGAAGGTCACAGCCTGGCCAGAGTGACCTCCTCATGTCACCCTCCTCTCCTCTGTTGACCTCCTGACAGTGACCCCCCCCATAGCCCAACCCACCAAGGATCTAGATGCAGGCCACACAGGTCCTTGCCCCAGGGCAGAGAGCAAGATGGAGAAGGGTTCAAGCAGGAGAAAACTCAATTTTCCCTTCATCCTGATCCATTTGTTTTTCAGACTCTTTGTGCTTGGGTTAGCTGTCTCAAACTCTTCCTTTTCAGGTTAAAAAGGGCAGTCACCATCGAAAGAGAACACACAGTAGAGAAGGCATCTCCGTCCCCTCCTCCAAGGGGTTCTCCATCCCACATAGTCTGCACACAGCGAGCGGCAGCCGAGTGACCCCGCGCGGCCACGGAAGGCTGACCCAGCCCAGAATCAGAGCCCTTTGCGTACATTCTTCTGGCCACTCATCGAGTTACATAAACTCCCAGCAGGCTCCCCATCTCCAGGGCTTTCTGAGGACATACTTGAGGCACGAGTCATCCCGGCACAGAGTGCCTGAGACAGATGTTGCTGCCTGCCACACAAAAGAGGCCCAGATGGAGGACTGGAGCGGGTGGAGTGAGCCTGTGGAAGGGACACAGGCTCTTCAGCTCACATGGAGAACACATCAGATCCTTCTGTGTCCCTGCTAAGAAGCTCGGCTTTCCTCCCTGAGCCGCAGCGTACTTAAGGAGAATGGGGATGCAGGCACAGATGTCAAAACTGGAGGGGTCCCTTGAGACCACCTCGTGCAAACCCTTGGTAATACAGATGCACAGACTCCGGACCAGAGAGAGCAGGGCAGCCGTGTGTCAGCTAGGGGTCTCGAAGAAGTGACTTTTTCCAGCCAGCGTGCCCCACTTGCTCATGGTCATGGTCACTCGCTCATGCTGCAGCTTGTCCAGGATCGCTGTACACCTGTTTCGTGCAGGGCACCAGGGCTGACAAAGACACACGAGGACAAGGCTGCCATGACCCTTTCTTCCTGGAGTATACAGAACAGCAGGTAGAAAGACCTCCCTCGACCCTCAAGGTGTGAGTAGGTCTCGGAGACCAAAGTGAGCCCGCCAAACAATTTTGTGAACAGGAATAATAAAGAGAAGAAGGTTGCCCGGCACCAGTTAACTATGAACAGCTCAGGGAGCATCACAGAGACATGGACAGTCATAGAAGAGGGTAGAAAAGGCTTCCAGACCCAGAGGCCTGGATTGTAATGTACCCACAATACCATGGTTTCTGAAGGAAAAGGTGGTGTCCACGTGCAGGGTTTAAGTCGGCCGTGCAGGCAGAGAAAATTGATAACTGAGGCTCTGTTTAGGAGGAGGTCAGCTGGGAGGACCTCAGCGCTCTTGCAGGCTTTCTCCCTGTTTGTAGTGAACTAAATAGGAAGAAAGGCCTATTTTCCTCAATCTCAGGGAAAATTGGATTCTCTCTTCAAATCAGCCCTCTTACAATCAGTGGACTCCAGCACTGGAACCAGAACCAGACAGGAACTCAACTCCAGGCCAGCCCCAGGCTCTGATCACATTGCCTTCCAATGCAGGCTCACTTTCGAGGCGCTGTCCTGTGAGATAGCTCAGGCTGTCCAAGAGGGAAGTGTATTCACCAGTGGACTTTTAGCAGGGAAAGACAGTGCCCTGATGTCAAACAAACCTACTTTAAGCCCTGGCTTCACCAGTGAAAACTGACTTAAAGCAAGCCTCTTACCTGTTACGAGTCTCAGTTGTCTCATCTGTGTAATGGGAGTGATTAGAATCCCATAAGTCTATGTGGCTGGCAGCCCTTGATATTGATTCCAAATCTTTAAATGCTTTCCATATAGTAAGTACTCGATAATTGCTATTATCAGTATTATTACAGACAGTAAAAACTGAATCATTGTTAGTGTTGATAATAAACAACCACTTACACTGCTCACTGGTTCACAATAGTAAAGTTACGAAGAGTTTCACTGGATAACATTATTGTAAGTCAACTTTCTTTTAGGTTTCTTTTCTGATTCTCAAGTGGGGAAAAAAAGGAAAAAGTATAGGAAAGAACAAAAAGAATAAAATCTTTTTCAGACTTTTGCTTTCTTATTTAAATTCAATTAGCCAAGAGATAGTACAGCATTAGTGTTATATAAGGTTCAGCGATTCATTAGTTGAGTATAACACCCAGTGCTCATTATATCACATACAAGAATAAAATTTGTAAATCCACAATCTCACAACCCACAGATAACTATACTATGAACACATCGGTGTATTTCTCCCAAAGTTGTTTTTCTCCCCTGTGTGTGTGTGTGTGTGTGTGTGTGTGTGTAAAGACAGAAAGATAAAGTGTATGGACATGAAATCATATTTTATATATATGACCATTTTCCACAGAAAATGGTTTGATAATATTCCATCTGTGTACACACCATAACTTAACACAACTATTCTTTTGTTGTTAGGCTTTGGAATTTTCCCCAATATTTTTGCTGTTACAATTCATGCTATAATAAAATTCTTTGTAGAAATCTTTTCCGCACCTCTCCTAATTTCTTTTGGAGAAGATTCTCTTGCCAGAATTTTTACATCAAAGGATACAAACTCCTTTAAGTCCCTAATATGTTTTGTCAAGTTCATTTCCAGTAGGGTTCCACTAAATCACCCTGCCATCAGTCAAATATGAACAAATACCTATATTTAATTTTTTTTCAGTTCATAGGTAAAAACAGCATTTTCCCATCTGTGTAGTTTTGATTACTAGTAAGCTGGAAGGCTATTGTTGGATCTTTTTCTAGGAACTATATGTTCACATCCTTGGCCCCATTTTCTGCTATATTTGTTGATTTTCTTATCGCCATGTATGAGCTTTTTATATAATAGAGATATTTTTTGAATGTCACAGCAGTGGCAAATAAATTTCAGAGTTTATTGTTTGCTTTTTAATTTTTAATATTTTGACATGGAAGTTTTAAATTTTATGTGGTCTGAAAATTTAATGTAACATAATTAAATCTGTTCTTATATGTATAACCAGTTCCAACTCCACACTCTTAAACCTCACAGCATTCAAGAAAACTCAGTAGAGATACCTTCTATATATTTAAACCAGTAGTACCAAGCATATTATACTATACCGAATATTGATGATTTGCTGAAACTGGACTGATGGGTACACAGAGTTTTGTTAGACTATTACTCTTTCTTTGCATGTTGTATGTTTTAAAATTCCCCATAACAGAAATCTAGGACATTATTTTGTAGTCTTGACTCTTCGGGCACACAAGTCTTATCTGATTTATGTTCTATTGCCTTTCAAGCTTCATGGATATAAAATCCTAATTTGTGACCTTGGACACATTTGAAAATTTCCCTAAGCCTTAGCTAACTTCTCTACTGAAAAAAAAAAAAAAAACAAGAAGTGAAACTATACCAAACTTGCAGGATTGTTGGAAGGAAGAAATGAAATCATGCATATCTAGCATATAATATGGTGCCTGGCACACAGCAGGTGTTCAGTCTTTATTGAGTAGCAGTAGTAGCAGTAATATCAGTAGTATCAGTAGTAGTAGTAGTAGCAGTAGTAGTAGTAGTAGTAGTAGCAGTAGTAGTAGTAGTAGTATTGCTACTGCTATTATTCCAATTTCTATTTGTCAGACTTTCCTCCTACAAGAACCAGAAGTTGATTATGGCCGATTAAGAAGCAGAGCAGTTTATTTCGACGATACTGGGAAGCTAGAGGACAAGTTCAAGCTCCAGATCAGCCCCTGGAAGCCTGGCATCAGGAGAAACCTGCTGGAGCAGCACAGCTCCACTGAACACAAGTGGCAACCACCCCCCACCCGTATAGTCACCCCAACAGTGTGGCTTCTGCAGAGCTGGGCACCCCATGTTTCTGAGTGGGCTCTGCTTCCTCACACTGCTCCTTTATGTGGGTCTGACCCGTGAATCCTTGAGGATCCAGACTCTTAAGGCTGAAAGTCTCCAAACTAGAGTTCAAAAAATGCTGAAAACTGGGCAGAAAACATAACAATGTCCTGCACAGTCAGTCTCATCTTTAAACACCAACAATGGCACAACAACAAGAATCTAAAACAAGAAGCTCTCCACTCATGGGAATGGGAGTGTGTGTGCCCTCTGCATAAAGAGGTCAACCCAGAGATTTCAGGGCCCTGCTGGGCAAGCAGTCCTCTCTGGGTGATGCTTACTCCTTCTCCGGTTCTATTCCAAGTCTCTTGGACTTGGACTGGGACAACACCATAAAGGCTGCCACCACCACCACACACAAGTCACACAAGTGAATGAGGGAAGAAGGGAGAATTTGTTATAAGACAACATACGAACATATCATGAAAGAGTAGTTAGAAAGAGAGACTTAAATATTATGTTCGTTCTGCTCTCAGCCAGCATCTCAGCTGCTCAGAAATCTTGACTAAATGGATGACCCAAACCAGACTCCAGTCTTCACTCCTGACAGATCTGAGCCATCAGTGATCTGACCAGTATGGAGACTTCATGTCCTTTTTTTTTTTTTTTTTATTCCCAAAAATTTAAAAAAAAAAAAGGAAAATAATGAAATAATGTAGGATTTTTTAAATTCCTGAACATTAAAAAAATAAAGAAAAAAATGTAGACTTCCACAGAGGAATTTCTTTTTTTTTTTTTTAAGATTTTATTTATTTATCTGACAGAGAGATAAAAAGAGAGCACAAATAGGCAGAGCAGCAGGCAGAGAGAGAGGGAGTAGTCAGCTCTCAACTGAGCAGGGAGCCTGATGTGGGGCTTGATCCTGGGACCTTGGGATCATGACCTGAGCTGAAGACAGACGCTTAACCACTGAGCTACCCAGGTGCCCCAAATTTCTTAATTCTAGATATGCTCCTCCCTGCTCAATTTTATTAGCACGAACCCTATTTCCCCCTTGGTCATCAGGATTAATCATCCGAGAAAGCACCAAAACCTCTCTTTTGGCCTCTTCATCAAGGTCAAGAAGGAGCCCGAGAATAACCAGGTGGCAGTTGAGTTTCCTGCCAAACATGAGCAGGATCCAGAGGTACAGAGATGAGAAGTAAAATTCCCTTAGTGGGGTCATTGAGCATGGCTGCCTTGGGACATCCTGTCTGGGGAGATGCTGCCTTAACAATTCTAAATCACAGAGCCTGATTCCAGGCTGCCAAGCATAAGATCTGGAGTTCTGGGGTGGCTGGAGTCTTTCCCTTTCAATCCTGGTTACTTTGCACCACTGAGTACCCGGGGGCACCTGTTGCTATTAGAAAATGCTCTGGACAGTCCTGCTTGATGGGGGGACTATGGAGCAAACAAAAGTGTTTGACCACCGAGCCATTATCTACTCACCTCAGGGAGAAAACTGTTCCAGGTGGAACAGAGGTCAGGGGATCCAGGTCTCTGTATAGAATCCAGATTGGAGAGCAGAATACCATTTCACCTCGTGACCACATGGCATTGTCCTGAGAATTGGATTATGTAACAGAGGAAAAGTGCGTGTCACATAGTAGATACCCAGTGACTGTGGAAATGCATTCCCTCCACACATCCCAGCCATGCTGGGCGGTGGCTAGGCTATGTGCTCCTGTCACCATTTTACAGTTGAGAAAGGATAGATTACCTGTTAATGAGGACACAGTTAGGAAGTGGGAGTGGCAATGGCAGGAAATGATCTTGGCCTTCAGACTTCAATTCCCATTAACTGGACTCACCACTTTCCCAGCCACAGAAGCTCAGTCTGCTCTTACTCACCCCACAAGCCAACGTTTCCCAAGTACTGAGTCACAACTCCCCCTTCTCTCAGGCTGCATGAGAATCACAGCACGCTCCCTCACGAGACTGGCGGACCCTACCTTCTTCTGGGGCCCCTGCCGGGAATGCACCAGGCCAGGGCTGCCAGGAACCGAGAGAGTAGGTAAGGCGTCTGCGCCCACGGAGTGATCTGACCTGCAGAAGCTGCCAAGGATCACATCAGAAAGATAATATTTGAAGAGTGAAAGGTTCTCTGAAGAATGTGAAAATCCTTCAAGTGAGTAAGAGCCTGAAGTTCTTGCAGCATGATTCACGCCGGATGAGCCGGAACGTGAGCTGTAGAGAGCTGATAAAATAGGTCACGAGACAGCAGAGTGTCCGAGCTGGAAGGGATTTGGGTGCTGATCTATCCCTTCAGCAATGGAGAAACTGGGGTTCAAGGTACAAGACTGACTTTTCTGAGATCACATAGCTAAGGGGCTGCCCTAGGACGCGACCCCAGGTTTTGTCATTGATGTGTCCATGCGTGCATTCATTCATTCAGTATTTATGGGGCACATCCCATGTGCTGAGTGGGGAAAGATTACTGAGAATACAGCAGAAACACACACACACACACACACACACACACAGGTTTTCTATCTTCCCAAAGAAGCTGACATTCCAGAGGGAAGGAGAGACCATTAAACAGACAGTTGTGGATGAGGATGAGAAGTTCTGGGGTAAGGGAGGTACAGAGAGTTATGGAAGCACAGTAGAGGGTGGTCCCATCCCACCTGTGGGCTCAAGAAAGGCCTCCTGGACTGAGTGATGGTGCAAACATCTGAGCGCTGCAGACTACAGAGGCATTAATTAAGTGAAAGGGGATTGCCTTGAAGGAAAGAGAACTCTCCAGTTGGGGTGGGGGAGGGGGGGTGAATTCCTACATACCAAGCCTAGTACTAGACCCTCGTTTGAAGGAAATACAAGTGATATAGATGCTCTCACACTCAACAAGAGCATGGAAGGGCCCCTCCATCTGCCGAGAGGAGGCGGCTTCCGGTCCAGATCTTAAAGGAGGAGTAGGACTTCAAGCCCAAGGCCAAGGAGATCACGTGGGAAAAGGCATAGAACAAGAAGAGCCTACAACAGTCAATTCCTGGCATAGGTCAATTAATGTTTGTCAGATGCTAAACCCTAGGACTAATTTTAATCAGTGGAGCTCAGAGGAGCACAGGGGGATTTCCTGGTTCCTAGCGGCTGTTAGTGACAGTGTCCCAGCTGTGGATTTTTAGCAGTCATGCTTCAGCCCAACCCAGTGCCACTGCCCACACCCACTGCCCCATTCTGTTCCATGGCCTGCACAGCCACAATGGCCAAGGGGCTCATGTCTGGGAACTCCTGGTGCCCCCCCAAACCTGAACACCCTAAGTGGGTAAGGAAATAGTCAGAAGTCACAGTCTCTCGGCTAATTAATTTTACTCCGATAACAGCATCAACGGAGCAGACATATGGACGCCTGATAGAAGGACAAGAAGTCCTCCAGTCCCATCCAGGAGCACAGACTGGACAAACACACTGAAGAAAGCAGTACTCAGAATAACAGCCCTCCCAGTGAACCTCAGGGTGGAGCAATGGCCAAAGGGAACAAGGACGCCTTTCTTGTCATCTATCAGGGCTCCCCTGGCTTCCCCAAGGACTGAAACGAGAGTACTGAACTTATCTCCACCTTCCCCTCTGGGGGTTTGAGACTGTGTGCCCGGGCATCCCCCCGCGTCAGAGCCCAGGCCTCTAGAAGGAGCTCCCGGAAGCAGGACCAGCTGCCAGCATGCCAGCCTGTAGCTCAGTCCCATGAGTTGGCTCTCATCTCCCAACCTGCGCAGGCTGCGTTCTGCCTGCTGTGGGAGTGGGTGCGGACATCTCGGACTTCCTTAAGCCTTCTCTAGATTGGCCAGCATGCTGAGACGGCCCTGTGTTTTTGGAGTCGAATGCTGTGCTTATTATGCTGAGGGATTTACCATTGTTTTAAATAAGAATTGATATTAAAAATCACAAAGACTCACTGAATACTGAATTCAGTTGATCTAGACACAGCATTGCTAATATGTGTAATAGCCCTGCAGGAGAGCCTCCCAGTTTTCCACAGGATTTCTGGACAGGCTTAGTCAGGGGTCTTTCTGGCTCCTTCTAGCAGGCAGTGCTGGACAGGGGAATAGACAGATGGACTGCGGCCTGAGACATGAGGGTTGTCTGGGCAGTTGGCATAGAGGTAATCAATGGGGGTACCTGGGGGGCTCAGTCAGTTGAGCATCCGCCTTTGACTCAGGTCATGATCCCAGCATCCTGGGCTCTGCTCAGCAGAAAGCCTGCTTCTCCTTCTCCCTCTGCCTGCCGCTCCCCCTCCTTGTATGCTCGCTCTCTCTCTCTCTCTCTCTGTCTAATAAATAAATAAATAATCTTAAAAAAAAAAAAGAGAGGTATCCAATGGGGAGCAGTGAGGGATGTACCCAGAAAGAGAATCAGTCTACACCCCCTGTGGCAGATATTACAGGATGACAGGGACCCCAGAGGGAGATGCAGCCCCTCTCCCCAGAGAGCTCACAGACTGGAAGGAGAGAGGCAAGGAGCCAAATAATCCAGCCTCAAGGTGGAGGCTGAGGGCCCCCTGCAGGGAAGGACAAGCAAGCCCTTCTTTCCCAGCCATTCAGAGGCCCAGGGCACTGATGATGTTCGAATGATGGGGAGAAGAAGCATCGCCTGACCAGCTGGTATCAGTGCCCTCTGTCTTCCTGTCCCCGGGTCATCACTCTTTCACTCTCTCCTCGGAGGGGTTCCAAGCTTAGACAGCCCACTCCCAGGAAAGCAGGCATGTGGTCCTGCCGCTCTGACCGCAGGCTCCTGGTCAGCAGGTCAGCGGGGACCTGCGTCTGTCCCCTGCTTCTGCAGTTACCTCGTCGGCGTGCTCAGCCTCCAGGTCGACATTTCTGCGTCTATAGCTGAGTGGACAGAACCTCTGTGTCTGGGAAGTGGGGGAAAGGGCAGGGCGGCCGGTCCCAGGGCCCGGTCAGTGCTCCTGAACCTTTGGAAAGCAACTATTAAAATTGTAGAACTCAGAATCTGCCTAGAGCCCTGGGTGGGAATTACAGTTTGCTTCTGAATGGGAATCAATCCGTTCACCTGCATAGTCACACACGTAGGGTGCTTCAAGGCCCATGTTGATGCTGGGGACAAGGCAAGTGACAAGACAAGTATTGGTCACCATCCCCACGCTCGAGTTTTTCTCAGCTCCCTCCTTCCCTGGAAGCAGAGTTTGGTGGCTTCCTGCTGCTTTCCTCACCAACCCCGTCCTTCCCCTTGCTCACCTCAGCTGAGGACTTGCCACGTATGAGGCACGGTGTCCTGTGCTGAGGGCCTTCCACTGTTTATCTTAGTCCATCTTCCCCACAGCCATGAGGTAGAAATTACTGTCAGCCCATTTTATGAATAAGAAAACTGAGACACACCTTTTTCTTCACTGGGTAAATACTAACAGGAAACCTATTCAAGCAGCAGGGTAGTCTTCTGAGGAGACAAAGAAAAGGAATGAAGGAACATTTATTGAGCATCTACTATATGTCAGGAGCCATAAGTTTTCCAAATGTGACCTCACGTAATCCTCCCAACAAAGCTTGGAAGTGGGTTCTGATTTCTCAGTGTTTACAGATGGACCAGGGGCACTAAACAAATAAGCACCTTCCCTGTGGAATTGACACCTCTAGTCACGGCGGAGAAACCAACCCATCCATCAGGCAATTCCTTAATGAGACCCGAGTCTCACCCGAGCACAGAGAAGGAGATGTATGCAGGAGATGGGGCAAGAGGGTGGCAAGGGGGTAATCAGGGAAGGCTTCTCTGAGGAGGTGACACTTGAGCTCAGACTTGAATGAAGTGAGATGGCTAGTGGTTTAGCGTCTAAGTGGAGAGCGGAGAGCTGTTCTCGCCCATACACTTGAGGTTACCTTCCCATCCCCCACACGTGGGCCTTCATACCCCAGCCCCCTCAGGGATCTACTCTAGAGCAAGGTTGGCACTCGAGTTATTCACAGACCCAGTCTCCCTGCCTCGGGCTGCTTTAGACAGACTGTCTTCTGGGGGAACCTTTCGACAATCTGCAGTCCATGCTGCGATCAGTCCGGGGGTGTTGGGGGTGGTGTAGGTAGGCTGCAGTATTTGGTGGCAGGACTTCTAGATACCTTTGGCACTTGCCTTATTAGGGTCCCTGAGAGCCTTCTGGTTATCCAGCCACCTGCAGAACCCCCTCCAGGACCTCCCTCCCCCAGCTGCCTCACCGAGGTCCTCGAACACAATGAGGTACATTCTACAAAGCCCATGATGGCCCTTCTCATCTTACCAGTCTGCAGCGTAGGGTGGACACTCCTGGAGGACAGGATCTGCATCTTATTTCTGTCCAACTCTGGCTGGCATCCAGTAGGTGTCTAATTCAATCTGTTGAATAGAATTGAAAGTGCACCGTGATATGAACCAAAATTTGCCTCTCTGAAACCTGTCCTTTTTCGTCCATTGAGACCATGTAACAAAGTTCTTCTTCCACACATCAGCTCTTCGGGGGAAAAAGAACAGGAAGGGTGGAAATTAAATATTTATTGAGCACTTAACTAAGCATCAGGCCTACCTGGCTCCCAAGCGTGGCTTCATCTAATCCTCCCAACAGCGCTGTGAAGTGGTTGTTTTCCTTTTCACGGATGCAGAAATAAATGTCGGAAGCCTCTAGTCACAGTTCTGGCCCCACCGTTTACGAGCTATGTGCCTTTGCAGACACTTCTAGTCTCTCTGGCCCTACAGTGTTTTTAGGTCAACCTTCTGCCTGCCTCCCAGGAGTCTGAAGACAGCAACTATACCCCTCTGAGCCTTTCCTTTCTCATCCCCAGGCTAAACACCTCCAGTCACTGCCAGCATCAGCATCCCTGCTGGTGCCATGGTCAAGAGCACAGTCTCCAGAACTAGAATGACTGGGATTTGTCCCCAACTACGACACCTTGTGCCCAGGGGACGTAGCCTCTCTGAAACTCGGTTTCCATCTGTGTGATGTGGGAATCCTCACAAACCGGCCCACAGAGTTGCTGTGCATGAAATAGAATAATAAATGCCACCCACATATCAGCTGAACTCGTGCCGATTTTGCCAGGATCCCGACGCACACTCTATGACAATCGGAACTGGACATGACCTCTGTTTTCCGGAAAACATCATCATTTGCCCTGCCAGCCCAGATCCTGCCTCTTGTGGGACAGGAGCATGGGAGGGGGCAGTAAGGACCCAGAGCCTGAAGCAGGACCAAAGCCATACCACTTACAGAAACCCACACAGGCTGTGCAGCTGGAAAACTTAAGAACTGATGATCAATAAACTGTTTACTCAGAGTGAAGGAAGGAAGATCATCATCTGATCGAGCACAAGGAGTCCCATTACGTTCACTGCTCCAGAATGACCATCTGGACCAGAATGACCAACACCTTCTCTGTCCCAGCAGGATGAGTGGCCACAACCCCCAGGAACAGGTCACCAACTGGCATACTTTCTTAAAGTCCCAGAGGCACATTATTTTCACATAAAATATTTCTAAAATCAGATTTCAACATCCAGTCTGCCCATAGGGGGAAGAGAGGAAATCCTATGTGAAAGATTTTTGTGGACCATGCCTACAAGTGACATTTGAAATTTCTACCTGGTCCAATGGCTAGAATGCATGGCTATGCCTCCTGGCAAGAAGGGCCGACAAATCTAAGATGGCTTGTACCCATGAGCTCAATGAAGCAGATTCGTCAAACAAGGAGTCATGGCCTCTAACATGCCTTGCTCTGTACCCAGGGAGATAACATGTTCTGGTTGATTAGGCAGAACAATTTGTCACCTATCCCCTTTGCTTCAGCCACTTCCTAAGAACCATCTTCTGACTATGCCTCCCCATAACCAAAGTCCTATTTAAGTGTTTTTCCTAAGTAATAAAGAAATCTCCCTCAAAAAAAAGTCAATTCCACTGTCAACCCTAAAACTCATAAATACGTCCTGTTATTTTGTGAATGTTTTGTCCACTCACATAGAAAAATATATATATTTAAAGAAATCCCCCATAATCCTGTATCAATTTTAATGTTTCTTTCTTCTCCATTTCCATATACCCGAATCTTGTACCACCTTGAAGGTCCTTTTTATTTTTTTTATTTTTCTTAAAGATTTTATTTATTTGTTTGACAGACAGAGATCTCAAGTAGGCAGAGAGGCAGGCAGAGAGAGAGAGAGAGGAGGAAGCAGGCTCCCCTCTCAGCGGAGAGCCCGATCCCAGCTAGATCTCAGGCCCTGAGATCATGACCTAAACCGAAGGCAGAGGCCTAACCCACTGAGCCACTCAGGCACCCCTTATGTGTCCTTTTTTTTTTTTTTTTCTTTTGGACAGACAGATCACAAGTAGGCAGAGAGGCAGGCAGAGAGAGGAGGAAGTAGGCCCCCCGCTGAGCAGAGAGCTTAATTCGGGGCTCAATCCCAGGACCCTGGGATCATGACCTGAGCCAAAGGCAGAGGCTTTAACCCACTGAGCCACGCAGGTGCCCCACCCCTTAAAGGTCCTTTTTAAATGATTTACCTTCCTTGCACCTGAGACTCAGAGAGGTTAAGTAACTTGACTGAGTTCACACAGCTAGGAAATAGTACAGTCAAATTTCTAACCATGATCTAACACCAAAGTCAAGGCCTTTGCTAATGCATGAGCCTGCCCCTCAATATTGCTTGTAATTGTCCCTGGCCTTCTCTTCACCCCTGTCTGCTGGATGGTAATTATCCCTATCTAAAGTATACCATGACCTATCCATAATGTACCTTACCTTTTGTGTAAGAACATCAGCTCCCACAAAGCAGGAGCTAGACTTGATGCCACTTTGCAACTGCAAGGCCTGTCCCATATTAGATGTTTAATTGTCTACCACCCAAAGAAGCCAGCATTCATCAGTTATATTGGAAGCTACCTAAAAGGCTTCTGTCCAATTCATATTCTGTCCTTTTCCTATTTCACACAGTTACCAAAGTGCAGACTTTGGGGCCTACCAGATTCAAGTTCAGTTTTGCCTCCATTGCCGTGTGACTTTGGACAAGTTACTGAACTTCTTTTAAAACCCAAGGGAGTGAACCCCAAGTGAGTGAATGCACCACACATTTGATACACAGGATTATTTAGATTATTGTTAATATTATTACCTTTATTACTGTTATTTGCCATCCAACCCTTCCAAATTATTTACCATAGAGAGAAGGGAACAAAACTTGTCAGGCCCAGTAACAAACAAAAAAAAAAAAAAGAAAAAAGGTGGGATTTTGAGTGGCTTCTTGTGACCTTCAGAGAGCAGACTGGAGCAAGTACTCTTTGGGGGAATTCTTGACCCTTCTAAAATCCCATTAAACCTAAACACACATCTGTTAGCACACACCAAGCATGCAGTGTCTGCTTTCACCGAGCGTTGAGTAGTACAAGGAGGAATATTATACCCAGTAACTCATATGGAACTATTTATCCCCAATCACTTTGTGCTTTTCCTTAAACTTTTCCATAGTCTTTAGTTTCAAAGGCCATTTCAGAACGACTAAATTTCCTTGCAAAGTAAGTCTCCCCTGCCATTCCTCCCCTCCCCCAAATAAGAGAGATTGTTTTAGGAAAATTTCTTTGGGGCATAGAGGCCTTGAGTTTCCTAACTTGCTTTCTCCTGTTCTCCTTTTTCCTTTTAAATAACAATGGCCCAGGAAAACAAGATTCATTAAGTTAAGAATGATGGGGGGAAAAAAAACCAGAACTGAGGTGAAAGGAGTTTCTAACTTACTGTTTAGCAGGGAACTCCCAAAGTTCTTTCACAGGAATCTTACCAGATCAGAGGAACTAAGAGATGCTATACTTTCACCTCCTCATTTGGAGGTGGGAAAACTGAGGCCCGGGATAGGACAACGACTTCTCCAAAGTGACACAGCAAGTCAGCCGGAGAACTTAGACTGGAACTCAGGTCTCCCAAATTCCAGCCAAATTAGGCCAGGGCTTCCAGAATGCAGAGCCTGAGGCAGGGATTACGGCATTGATGCTTCACTTGGAAGGTGCAAGCCCAGACAGTGAGAGTGAGGAGAAGGGCAAGGGGGGAAGTGGGGGGGGATGTCATGAGAAGCTCCCCAATGCTTGCACCTGCTCAGAGACGGACTGGTTTACTTAGCTCTGAGGACTTCTCACCAGCTGCAAGCTGAAACTTCATGTCCAGTTTGGGGAATCTAGAAACTGCATCATTTCTGACCAATCAGATGGTGGGTTGATGGATAAAGAACCCAGCTTCCTCACCCCTAGTTAGGATAACTGTAGGGATTACACACTGCTCTGACTCCCAAATTGGGTGACCAGTGCATCTGGATTCACCCGGGACAGACCCCTTGATCCCAGGTAAGCTAAGCACTTGAGCAAAGTCGTCATGAAACCCTCAGCCTGCCCCCCAGGTTCCACATAAGTCAGCAGTCTGAACTGGTTTTGCCTACTCCAGGCAGCCGAAGGGGGACGGAGCTACTCAGGCAGGGCCCGTCTGGGCCAGATGTATCTCTATCAATGTCTACACAGCTGCTCAAACTGGAGACTTTTGTGACCCAAAGAATTAGTCAAAAATTACTAAAATGATGGAGAACAGAAGACTACACACAAGTTGTCATCCAGTTCATTTAAGTCCTATTTGCAATTAGCAATGCAGATTTCCTCAGTGTGTAATCTGCGATCCACCTACCTTCAGCCAAATATGAGGGTGGGGCGGTGGCTGTTCAAAATGCTGGCTCCAGGGTCCCATCGCAGACTCCCCACCAAGTGAGGCCCCATCGCCTGCATGCAGAACAGTCTCTCCTGGAAATTCTCAGGCACATGAAAACTTGAGAGCCATCACCCTGAGCAATCAACAGAGGCTTGGCTTCTCCTGGAGCCACCAGTGAGAGTTACCCGCCACTCTCAGTTTGACCCATGTGGATTTCTCCCCTGCTTTGCCCACCTTCTGTGGTTCCCCTTCAGAGAGCCCCTTCCTGCCCATGTCCTCCTGGTCGGGGCTAACACGGTCACTTTCTAGGGGGCCTGTTTTCTCAGTCTCTGTTTCAGAACTTGTTCTAAAGTACAAGGCTCCATCCACCATGGGGCCCACAGTCAAGGCCTCCGGCTAATGATGAATGAGCATAGCTGGCATTTGGCCAGTCTTCCCTGATCTGTGCCTCTGTGTCTCCCTGGCCTCAGGGGCACAGGGGGTCAGGACACAGCGCATTGTGCCTGGGTTGCCATCATCAAAGATTGTTTTGTTCCACTCCCTTTAGTGGTCAAAGAATTTCATCTCTGGGACCCAAGATGGAAGTAGATTTTCCCCATTGGGTAGAATCCAGTCTGTGTACTTGGTGATGGCAGCACTAGCAAACTAGAAAGCAAACAAGAAAGAAATATATCCCGCCTTGGTTACTCCCATAAGTCAGCACCTGGAACAGTTCCTGCCACATAGTAGGTACTTCATATATAACTGCTTTATGAACACTCTGAAAATACAAACTACAGTACTCCTAGCTCCCCCTAAATGGACCTGCTCTTTCATACGTCTGAGGCTTCACACATTCTGTTCCTCAGCCTAAAACTCCCTTCCCCATCCAGCCAAAGAAATCCTACTTTTCTTTCAAAACTCAGTTCTGACTCATATTCTCCGAGGATATCCTTGACCCTGCCGGGCTGAATGGACAATCACTGCCTTCTCTGTGCTATCCTGAGCTTCGTACCCATGCTCCTACATCATTGTAACTGCGAAGCTAGGAGACTGACCTCAGAAACCGTATTCAATCCTGATCACTGCCATCTAGCACTGGGCCTGGGGCAGAAGGTTGATTCATCCTGAAACCACCACTCTCTCTGAATCTGTATGATCTAGCTACAAAGCAGACCATCCCACCCTCCCCTCTTCCACAAGTGTCTTACTGCCTCATGGGGAACAGATCCATAAACACACATATCTGGCACAGACTAGTGTTGAAATAACTTTCTAGTTCCAAGAAGGAGCTGCTCCTGCCAAAGGTGCCATGCCAACAAACCAAAATGTAGATGCCTTTCATATCTCCGTAAATGCTCAGCTGGACCAGAAGCAGAAACATGATGTATCCACTCAGACAGCTCTGGTCTCTGTACTTACCTCCTTGTTCCTTCTTACCCCAAACCAGGTTGACTATGTGGACCCAGCAAATCAGTATATTCTACTTTTCTCCTCTTTGTTCTTTCTTCTTGACCCTATGAGAACTTTCTACCTTCTGTCCCAACTTGCAGTTCTCCAAATGGAGCTGGTTGGATTCATGAAGCATTAAATTGAGTTTGTATCATCTAAATTGTCATCTTTAATCATTTTTTAACACTAGGCACTCAACAGATATTTATTGCATTGAAATTAATTTACCAAAGGGTCACCATCACCAAATACACATGCTATTTTGCCTGCCTAGAATGTTCACCTCTGCCCTCACTTTCCCAACAAACCACCCCCAATTTTAAAAGCAAAACTTAAACCCTCCCTCTTCTATAGTCCCCTAGCTGGCTATTCCAGGGCTCCCTGAGCTTTCAGAGTTACTGCAGAAGATGACTTCCTCTAAGAAGGAAGAATTCAGGGGTGCCTTGGTGGTTCCGTGGGTTAAGAGTCTGCCTTCAGCTCTGGTCGTGATCTCAAGGTCCTGGGATCAAGCCCTGCATCCATCAGGCTCTCTGCTCAACAGGGAGCCTGCTCCGCTCCCCCTTCCTGCCTCTCTGTCTACTTGTGATCTCTGTCTTTCAAACAAATAAATATAATATTTAAAAAAAAAAAAAAAAAAAGGAAGAACTCAGCCCAGACATGGGGCTGGCCACAATTATTTTACCCTAGAAACACTTCTTGACTCTGAAGCCAGCAAGAGCCAGGTCTGTCCCTCCTCTGCACTGACCCCACCTGGGAGGACCACTCCCCCTGCCAGGGCTAGAGGCAAAGCCAGCCTGGCTATCCCCAGCCTGCATTTTTGCCATAAAGAACAAGATCTGCATGTAAAGAAAACACTGACAAGAACCATCTGCCCTCCCCCAGAGCTTGAAAGAAGCTGCCTGTGGACTCCCTAATCCTTCCTCTCTCCCCTCCCCAGGAATGAATTTCATTTGGAGGAGAAATTAGGGGGCCTGTGAGGGAGAGGTAGGCCAGACACATCTGGACAGCTTTTCTTTGTAAATTCAGAAGACTGCAGGGAATCACTTTCTCCCCTTGACAAAGGAAATGGCCCATGGTCAGGAATTGATGACTTGCAAATCTCATGCAGGAGAAGAGGTTATTGTGCCGCAGAGGTCTTTGGGGCTTAGAAATAAAATACAGAGCAAATAATTTAAATGGGGCAGCTGTTTATGGGACCAGAAAGCCCAGCACCAGCACCAGCACCAGTGCAGGGATTTGAAACTCTGGAGGCTTGGCATTCAATGCCATGCTAGGTCCCCGTGATGCATTCCCCAATCCACTCATTCAGTTATTTAGCAAAAATATCTTTAGATGAGCTTAAGACTCTTTGCCAGGCAGTGTGCTATGTGCTAGGGAAATAGCCATGGACTGAGATTCATCTTCATCTCTAACAACCTCACGGGAAACAGTCACATAAACAATAACATACAGACCAACAGTCACAAGCAATCATCTGGAAACAAGGATGGATTGGCTGTTAAGTATTATAAATGAGGTATTTGAAAAAAAAAACTGTTCACTTGACTAGTACCTTGACTTTCAGGGAGGGGGTGGTAGGAGACAAAGCTTTGGAGAACAGGGCACAAAGCTGGGTCCCAAATATTATCCATTCTGCCTATAAGAAGAAAAAAAATAAAGACCTCTATGAGAGTAGGAAACAGAGCAGTGTGAAAGTCAGTGACACATTTGGGTAAAGGGAGCCATTGTATGACCCAAGCTCAGGAAATATGATGGAAAGTATCAGGGGAAAGCCTGTAGAGGAAAGCAAGGGCCAATTCTTGGAAGACAGGCCATGCAACAGTATCGTACATCAGCACTGTGCTACATTTTCCATGGAAGTTTTCCAAATGATAGGCAGGCTTATAGATGGATGGGCTTTCCAGGAAGTCAAAGGAAGAACCAAAGTCCAAAGCAGCCTCTTACAAACATAAGATTTATTTGAAATTTCATCTTTCTGTTTTTAAAAAAATCGTGTGTGCATTTTACATTCTCCTTCATAATATAATTTTGACTTCACTATTTTTTTTTAAGTTATTTTTCCCAACTCTTTCAGTGGAATGAATATCCAGCAGTTGCCCTTACGTCTTTCAACATTGGCCATGGGTAACCCTCCTGGGAGTATTGAGTGGAGACCCACTCAAGGTTTTACTCAGAAGAATACAAAGGAACAACAGGATGAAGGCTTCACTCCTACCTTCACCCTACTCAATCCCAGAGAGCCTCCTTCCCCATGGGGCAAGAAAATGCAAGTAAAGGACACAGTTCCTTCTATGCAAATGGGAACAAGTCCAGAGCTAACACAATGAGGTCACTCATCCACAGCACAATTCATAGTTCTGGTCTTCCACCAAGACCACGACTAACCAGGGGTCTTCTCCAGTAAGATGACCCAATATTTCATGCTCCAGGGCATCTCAATCCTTCATGGTCCTGTTCCTGAAGGGTCTAACTGTGTTTTGTAAACCTTTCCACTGGAACATACTCCTGGAACATACAAGACGAAGGGAATCTGCTTCGTAGTCCTCACTGTCCTCACCATGGAGCCAGAACGCTTTCCCCTCCATGGTGGAAATCAGGCACCCAAACCAAACGTTCTTCCTTTGTTTACCTCATGGTTGCAGGTGTCCAGAGTGGCCAGGGAGCCCTCATAGCTAACTTTACCCTGGCAAATGAAAAAATTAAGTGGGGACGAACTAGGAAGCACCTGCCTGTCCTTTTCAAGTCTTTGATGGTTGCGAAAATGTCTCTAGCTCTTCTCAGAAATGTAGTATTCCTTTTGACTTTTTTGCTTGTTTGTTTTTGTGCAAGTGGTGAATGTTAATGATTTCTGTGTGATCCTTTCTCCCCATAGTTGGCCTTACCATGGGTCAGGAAGCTGGGTGCAATTTCCATCAGTTACTGAAACTATCCATCCCAGCTAGGCAACCAGACCAGAGTAATAATGACAAGGAGTTTAGTGCCCCATTGTCCTTCTATGAAGGGTGCTTGAGTGAGATCTCTATTATCTGACCTACAGCAGTCCTTCCCCCAAGCTCCCCGCTGCTTCCCATTTTAAACTGTGGAACACGGTGCCGTTCAGCATTCCTAGCTCTGGCTAGGAGCCAGTACCAAATACAATTCCAAGAGGTTCACCACTTGTCTTTCCTTGAGGTACAATTGCTAGGTCAAGATGGCAGCAGATTCCTTTGGGGTAGACTGAGAAGACATTCACAGGGGTGCTATGGGATGTGTGGAGCGAGGTCCGTTTTCAAGGGGTCCAGGCCTTCCCTCCACCCAGGAATTCAGCGACTGCAGCCTGAGCCAGCGGTGAGATTGGAGAGGAATGATGGGAAATATCCTGGCTCAAGACAGTCTTTGCTTCCCCCTCGGCTACATTACAGTCTGCCTGGGGAGACAGAAATTATATGCAGACATGCTTAATGTCTAATCGCATCGTGATACATCATGATAGGAATATAGGGTACTATGATAACGTGGCGTAGGGGACTCTGCCCTAGACCAGTTAAGAAAGCGTCCAAGGGAATGACACTGGAGCTCAAAATCTGCAGGAGAAACAGCTCTACTGTCAGAATGGGAAAAGCATGACATCACAGTCCCAACTTTGTGTTGGAACTTAGGTACTTACATATATAATTGGACTATCCCTCTACTTGGTTTGGGACACATCTTGTATTCCAGGAACTGGACAGGGTACAACGTGATCGTTTATATGTAATATGTACATACAGGTACATGGGAAATTGTCTGGAAGCGTATATTAAAAAGTGTTAAGGATGGGTGTCTCTGCAAGGTGGAGTTATGAGTTTTTTCCCCATAGAAATAGTTCTATGATTCTTTCACACACACACACACACACACATACAACAGTTACATTTTTGCAATAAGAAGAAAAGCGACTCCTTAGTTTGCCTGAAGAGAGAGAAGGCTGTACATCTGACCTCTTGACTCTCACCTCTAGCAGGGTCTAGCTGTGCAACGGTCTCTGCATCCCACCTGCCACCATGGACTTCCAGAACTGAGACCTAAAGCCCGACGAGCTGAGAGTGGGGTCAGACCGGCCCACGGCTACAGCATTTAGGACCCTATGCTGAGCCAAGTATGCAGTCTGACACCAGGCAGCCTCACCGTGCTCTTTCTGGAACATCTGGCCCGGCTGCTGCCTGGACAGCATGCATCCCAGGGCCAAGTGTCCCTGGGAGGACTGGGCCATCAGAGCCCCCCAGATGCATCTCCAGCCTTCACCTAGAAGATGGATACCGGCTGCTGTTAGTCAAAACTGCACTGGCCTCAAATAGAACAAGTGGTTGAGCCATGTCCTCACCACCTCTGCACTGAGGACCATTAAAACATCTTGAACGCTTTCCCTAATGTTTTGGGTTTGTCAAACCTCTCAGTCATGCTTCGCTGATTAATTCTAAATGCATGAGGCTTAAAAAGAAGCAGGGGGGAAGAAAATGGGATCCTTATGTTTTTTATTCATTCACACCTAATTCAACCAGATGTGTAAGGGAAGGCAGGGGGAGGGGTACCAGATGCCCTGCATTTGCTCATGGAGCATCCCATCAACACGAGAGGTGACAGGGACTGGGTGCCAATAGGGAACCACAAAACCCGGATTCTTGTCCCATCTTTACTAAGTACTTTCTCTGTGCTGGGCCCTGTGCTGGGCAGGATTCAAAGTTCAATGCCAGAGATAAATAGATAAGCAACGAATTCTCCTAAAGTGTGTCAGGGATGTACAGGGTGTACTGGGGCATCAAGAAAGAGGAGGTCAGTATAAAGAGTATAAAGGAAGTATAAAGAGTATAAAGAAGGTATAAAGAATAAAGTATAGGTATATAGTATAAAGAAAGGCTCCACGGGTAGTAATAATGCCCATGGACCCCATTTATCGAGTTCTTGCTGTGCTTGTTAGTTTCACGGGGCCGCCCTAACAAATTGCCACAAATCGAGTAGCTCAGCACAACAGAAATATAGTTCAGGGTTCAGGGTGCTAGAAACCAAGGTGGGCATTCTGTCTGCAGGCTCCAAACACGAATCTGTTCCATGCCCCCCTCCTTGCTGCTGGTGGCTCCCAGTAATCCATGACATTCCTGTCCTGGAAGTTGTATCCCTCCAATCTCTGGCTGTCTTCACATGGCCCCCTCGTCTGTCTCAGTGTGCCTCTCCTTCTGATAAAGGTACCGGCCATTGGATCTAGGACACACCCTAAATGTCAAGGTCCTATTCCCAAATCCATGGAAACTCACAGTACTGGGAGATGAGGACTTGAAGCTAATTTTGGGGGGACACAATTAACCCAGCACCCCCTGTTTCAGCTCCTTCCATACATGATACATGATACAATGTAATTCTTACAACAGCCCAAGGAGATAGGTGCTGTCATTAGCCCTATTTTATATATGAGGAAACAGAGGCTGAAAAAGGCCCACAGCTCAGCAAAGGTCACAGAGCCAGCAAAGCGAAAAACTTGCTTGGAACCCAGACCAGACAGGCTCCAAAGCCTGGCCAGCAGGTTACTCCCGGGAGCTGATTCCTGAGTGGTGGGTTGCTGACCACCAGGCATAGGACAAAGTACCAGGGAGTTATTCATTTCGAGGAGAAGTTGCCGCTGGGACAAAGGCATGGAGGAGGGAGCCTTAGTCTTAAGTCAGACACTGAGTCACTGTGACATTTAGGGCAAGCTGCCCTTCCTCTCTGACTGAGACACTCTTCCAGCCTCCTGCCCTTTGCACACCGCTGCTGGAGCCATGTTATGGACCTTGAAAGATTCAGCTGCATCCCAGGCTCTAGAAGCTATCCCCTCACTTGGGGGACACTCCACCCTCAATCAGCCTGCCTCCTAATGCCATGCCAGCTGCATGCCCCTGCATGTCTTTACCTCATAATAAGTAAGATGCCATGAGATGCTTCTATCCACCAGGATTAGGTTAAGGGCTCTACATGCATTGTCTTATTGAATGCCCACAAGGAATCTTAAATGCGTATTGCTGAGCGAGAGAAGCCAGGCTGAAAAGGCTTCATACTGTGTGATCCCAGCTATAAGATGTTCTGGAAAAGGCCACAGTATAGAGACAACAAACAGATCCGTGATTGCCAGGGGTTGAGGGGGAGGAAGGGAAGGATGAACCGGAGAAGCACCGGGCATTTTCAGGACAGTGAAGTGATTCTATCCGATATTATAATGGTGGGGACAGGACATTTGTCAAAACTTAAGCCATAGAGCTATAGAACACAAGGTGTGCGCTCTGAGGTAAGCCATGGACTTTGGTTAATATTCATGCACCATCGCTGGTTTATCAATTGTAACAAATGTACCACATCCATCAAGATGTTAATAATAAGAACAAGCACATGTATATAAGCCCCCGTCTGGATCCCTGGCGTGCTCACATCACTGAGGACACACAGCAACCTCGGGCTTCCAAACGTGGGGCCAGATGCATGTGGGGTAATAAAGAAGTAAACCGCCTGAGCTCAAAGTCCAAAGAGACCTGTCCTCCAGGCACGCAACTTGGGGGAGAGGATTTGAAAGGGAAGGGGGACACTTGGTTGGGGACAAGTGCCAGATGTGAGCAGGGACACGGTTTCTGCCATCTGGGTGTTGCCTGCTGGGTCCCTCAGGGAGCCAAAGTTGCAAGGCTCAGCTCTGACCCCCTCCGCCTGACCCTTGCCAATTCTCCTGGAACAACATCGAGAGGAGACATGGCTCTTGGCTCTCATTCTAATTGGATCACATGCCAGCACCCCCCCTCACCCCAGATAGGACACAGTCCTGTGGGCTCCTGCAGTGCCCTGCCTGCATGGTTCATACTCACGCCTCTCCAGCTTCTTCCCCTCCCTAGACCCTGGGCTCTCTCATGCTTGGCTGACGGACTAACCATGGAAGAAGTAGAAAAGCCTGCCTATCATCCACCCCAGCCACCCCAGCCCCTCTTACCCCCAGAGTGGTGAGTATGTCCCTGCTACTTCAGACACTGCGTGACTTTAGAGGCCGGGTCCAGGTGCCGGCTCACCTATCACTGTGGCCTCCTTCCTTCTACCCCCACCCCCAAGAGTGCCCGTGTTCTTTTTTTTTTTTTTTACTTGGTAGAGATCACAAGTAGGAAGAGAAGCAGGCAGAGAGAGAGGAGGAAGAAGGCTTCCCGCTGAGCAGAGAGCCCGAAGCGGGTCTCGATCCCAGGACCCTGAGATCACGACCTGAGCCAAAGACAGAAGCTTAACCCACTGAGCCACCCAGGTGCCCCAAGAGTGCCCTGTTCCCTAGATGGGACTTACCCAGAGGCATCCCTCTGAGCCTTCCCTCATGCCCCTTCCTCTGCAGGGAGTGCTTTTCTTCATCTTTGGGCCCCTACTTACCCGTGAAGGCTTAGCTTCAACGTTATCCCTTCTACAAATCCCCATCCCCACCCTCATGCTCCCAAAGTGGCTCTGGATTTCTGAAGATCTTCCTTCTCACATAAAGCACTTTGCCTCAAATCTGTTTCCATTCCTATCTCCCCTAGATAGACTCATTACTTGGCTTCTATTTCCCCAGCTTGGAGCAGAGTAACTGGCACATAGTAGGTACTCAGGATGGTTCCTGGCATGGATGTGTGGGCAGGAAGGAGTTAAATATGATTGCTGTCCCAGAGCATGGACTCATGGAGCAGATGGAAACCATTTGGGAAATGCAGCTCTTTGTCCCCAGCTCCAACTCTCTCCTGCCTAGGTTCCGCCTCCCTGGTGTCTTGTCAGAGGCTGAGAGCCTCCATGGGGACCATAATGCCCACCTTAAAGCAGGTTTGGTGTTTTCTTTCCTAGTAACCAAGGCATGTTCTCTGAGCTCTTCTGATGTCCCCCACCAATGATCCAATTTCCAGCATTGACTACCACTGGGCTCATGTAGCCATTTAGCTTAGGAGTTCCCAGAGACGGCCTTCTCTCCAACAGACGGAAAATGGAGCATTCACTCATCCACATCCAACATCAGGGAGCCTAGGCTGGGCTGGGAACAGAGAGGAATCAGGCCTGAGCTTTACCCTCAAAGAACTGGAGCCTGGTTAGCAGACCAGTAAGTGCAGATGCATAATACAACAAGGTTCAGAGTGAAAAAGAACTCCCAGAGCAGGAAGCAGAGAAGAGTAGGTGAATGTGTGAGGACAAAAGAAAGGACATGGAACCCGGCTCAGAATATTTCAGGAAGGCTTCCTGGCAGAGGCAACCGCTAAGCTGAGCTTTAAGCATGTACAAGCACAGGACCTTAGGCAATTTCAGATCCAGACCCTCGGGGTGTCTGGAGCATCCCCAGGGCAGTGTCAAGAACAGGGAGGGCTGCGGAGGTCCCAGAGCTCAGGATTTAAAGACCTCTTTTCTTGGTCACATCTCCCACTTTTAGAGCTTCTTCAAAAGGCTAGACCACAGAGGAGTTATCAGATAGACCGTGTGTCTTAGCATCAACATAGGCAGGGCAGCCCATCCAATGGGTTCCAATTCATTTCTGACCTCGGACAAGCCACTTAACCTAACCTGCTTCCTGATCCATTAAAAGAAGGCAGCACTCATATCTCCTTATGGTTGTTGAGGGGATGACATGAGATCAAGGATGAAACCCATCTTTCGAGCCTCTCTGGCTCCCTCACTCGCACCATGCTCCTTTCTGCCTTCCACATGTCTTCCCTTAGCGGAAGGTCCTACCCCAACTTCCCTGGAGAGCTCCTACTCATCTTCCAGGATTTCCCCTGAAGTCACTCCCCAGAAGAGATTTCCAGATACAGACCCAAATCCCTTGTATCACAAAGGCTTACAGAACCCGGAATTTCTCCCGTATCATACTCAGTGAACTTGAAAATTGAGTAGATGACGACATCTTTGCCAGCCAACTGTCAGGACTCTTGTTTCTGGTTCAAGGCCATATCCCCAGCTCCCCCACACTGTCTGAGGCACAGCAGGTGCTCAGTAAACATCTACTGCATGGATACACAAATAAGCAAATAAATAAACGGGAAATCAATGTTGGATGGGGATTACTCATACCACATTCTCAGTCCACTACTTACCAGCTATGTGACTCGGTTGCCTTATCCATAAAATGGGAAAAATAAATACCCGAGTGACCCTGCAAAATAGCTATTGACCTAATGTCTATAAAATCCCGGTCTTGGAGTAGTGTTACAAACAAGACAACAGGCCCAAAATGAAGTTACCTGTGCTAAGCCCCGTAGCACCAAACTCAGACTTAATTACAGTTTTTGCTCTCCCAGAAATGCAACCAGAAGCCAATCAATCAGGAATCACCTGGTGGGCAGCTTATTAGGCAACCCTCCTGCTGGATCCCAGCCAGCCCCGGTAGGAAAGCCCTGGGTAACAACCGGTCCACCCTTTGCCTAGCGTAACTTCCTTGTTCCTGCTCCTTTCTGCCTACAAAGCCTTTCCTTTCGTACAGCTCCTCAGAGCTTCTTCCCACGTGCTGGAGCAGATGCTGCCCAATTCAAATCTATTTTGGCTTAAATAAACTCTTAAAATGTTTACTATGCCTAAGCTTATCTTTTAATGGGAAGAAATCAACACGTGATAGTGACCATTCTTGTCTTAAAGGCAAAGATTACTGAGGGAGGGCCTCTGTTTCAGAACCCAGAAGAGATCCTGTCCCCACGTTTCCAAAGGCCGGGAAAGTACTGTGTGAGCCTCACCCCGGTATCACCTAGTGCCCTCCAGGAGATGCTTGAAGGGAAAGAAACAGCGGTGGGCTGGGCCAGGCTTGCCGCCCTGAGAAACAAGGCTGTCCCACTTCAGGGGCTGCTGCAGCTCTGCTCACTCCTGCTTCCGACCAGAGCAGAAAGGCAGGGAGGGGATCACAGCCAATAGCCTTGTGCAGACTCATCATTTCAAATCCTTGCTCTTAACATATGTTTTTGATCTCACACAAAACATGGCTTTCTGGTTTCCATTACCTTTGTTTCATTTCGGAATAGAATTTTTTTATAGCCTGGGGAAGGGAGGGAGATGCAGGCAAGCCAGCGAGAGTGTGAGCTTGTGTGCTTTTCATGCTTCCATCAGAAGAAGGAGGGATGAGAAGGCCCAGAAACCAGTGATGGCAGGCTTGCCTCCACGTCTTCCAGTCAATCAGTGATTCCCCAAGCATCTGCTGAGCACCGACCCCGTTCAAGCAGATAGACAGGATAAGAAGATGACCCACACATGGTCCCCACGGTCGGATAATTGCAATCGAATGAAGGAGATAAACTGTTTCACAGCATTCTAATACAAGGCAGATTTTTCTTCTGGAAGGGAAGAGGAGAAAGTAGGGAGGGAATAAAGGAAGGGGGAAAAAAAGAAAGAAGAAGAGAGAAAGAATGGAGGGGGGAGAAGAAGGGAAGAAAGAAGGCAGGGAAGGCAGGAAGCTAACGTATTCCTGACTTCCTACGCGCCAGGCACTATGCTAAGCACCTTACATCTTGTATTTTATGTAATCCTCAAACTGCACTTTAAGGAAAGCCCGTTTACCATTTTACAGGTGAGAAAAGAGAGACTTAGGGGACACCTGAGGCCTCACAGCAGGCTGAGTGGTCTGGAGCTGGTGGCGCCAAGTTGGCTATGATGGACAAAGGGGTCCCTCCTTCCTGCCCGTGTGAGGAGCCCAGAGCCTGGTTAGTCCCCTGGCTCCTTGAAGGCTGCCCACAGCCACAGGAGGTTAAAACTAATGGACCTTCAGCATCATGACTCCAACCCATTTGAAGAGAAATTGAGATCCAGAAGCAGGTGGACACTTAGCTGGGGTCCTATGGATAGTTCATAAGAGACCTAGGCTCCAGAACCCAAGGGGAGGTCAGCAGTGCCAATGGCCGTGGCATTTAATTGTTTCCAGTCCATGGAAGCCTGCGGTCCAACTCCTTGCTCTGTCCCATTCTGACGGAGGCATTCCCAGGTCAGCGGAGCTTTGGCAGAAAGCTGGGTGCTGTCCAGCTCAATAATCCCCCGTGTTAACACACCATTATGTGTGTCGTTAACAGACTTGGCAACTGGGACTTCACCTTTTTTTTTCTTTACATTCTCTTTTTATTTTCAAAAAAATAGAAAAATAAAATGCAACCCCCATGTGTGAATCAGACAGACCAGCCACACAGGTACAGGCTGACTGGGTGGAAAAGGAGACTTTTACCAAAAACACATCATTTCTGCCCAAGAAGTATATTGTGACTCTGTTCTCAAAAGAAGCCCTGTCTGTCACGATAGGTGGGGTTCGCTGCTCATGACTGGGGCCAACATCCAGCCTCTTGCTCCCATGGCTCCCCAGCACTGCCCCCATACCAGCCTCACTCATGGAATGGAAAAAGTCTATGGGATCAAGCAGACTTCAATTAAAGACAGGCTTCATCACTTTGTGGCTTGTGAGACCTTAATCAGGAGATTTCACCTCTCTGAACCTCAGTCTCCTTATCTGGAAAATGGGAGTAACCATGAGTTCTCATATTTCAGCCTTTGTTCCATTCATGCCATGTTCAGTAGCTCACCTATTTATAAGAAAAAAAGAAAAATATGTTAAGATAATATTGCACTTGTATTATTTACCCAGACCTTGTTCTTTTTTTTTTTTTAAGATTTTTATTTATTTATTTATTTGAGAGAGAGAGAGAGCATGAGAGGAGAGAGGTCAGAGGGAGAAGCAGACTCCCGGCTAAGCAGGGAGCCCGATGTGGGACTTGATCCTTGCCTTCCAAAAGCTTACAAGCTCACCAGTGAGTTAGATGTAAAGAAATTGAATGGATTTGGGCACCTGGCTAGCTCTGTCGATACAGCATACGATTCTTGATCCCGGAGTTGTGAGTTCAAGCCCCACAGTGGGTGTAAAGGTAACTTTAAAATTTTTTAAAAAGAAAAGAAAGAAAGAAATGTGACGCAATCAGTATCCCACGAATGCACAGTAAACAGTTCTCTCCGACTGCAGTGTTCACACACTGATGCGAGCCCCATGTCTTCTTGCCTTGGCCATTGCACTGACCTCCTAGCTGGTCTCCCAGGTCCTCCTTGCCCCTCCTCAGCCTATCCTCAGGAAAGCAGCCAGCATGAGTCTTTCAAAACATCAGTCGACCATGTCACTTTCCTATTCAAAATCTGATGGCTCTCCTACACTTGGCCGGGGTAGGGGGTGAGGGGTCTAAAGCTCTTACACTGGCCTAGAAGGTCCTCTGACCCAGCACCTCCCCTGTCCACGCCGTCCTCACTGGCTCTGCGCCAGCCACACCAGTCTGCCTGCCATTCCTTGAGCACCCCTGGAAAGCTCCCACTTCCAACTCTTCATGCACTCCCCTGGAACAGGGTTTCCCTAGGTATCTGCACAGCCCCTCCCTTTGTTCAAATGTCGTCTCATCAGAGAGACGCTGTGACCAAAATGGCAGCCCCACTGCTTGGTTCCTCCTTACTTTGCTTTATTTTTCTCCACGGACTTTTACTCCCTAAATTATATTACGTATCTATATGTTTCCAGACTTTCTCAGGAGAATACAAACTCCCAAAGGGTAGAGATTTTGGAACAGTGCCCTGCACATACTACATACTCAATAAACATTTATGGGGTAGATAAATGGAGGCACCCATTCACACAAACCACCTGCCAGGTTCTATGCTGACATTGGTTAGACCAAATGGACAGACAGACTCCCACTCTCACAGTGTGTGTGGGCAGGTAGACAAAAGGAGCTCAACAGGAGCCCTGAGGAGGTAGGGGACCCAGCTTCAGGAGGTCAGAGACAGTGAATCCCTTCAGAAGGAAATGTTTCTCCACCTAGTCTCTAAAAATGAGTTAGAGGAACCAGGGGAAACTGGGGAAATGGGGGAAGTTGGGAGTGAGGGGGGCATTCCAGAGGGAACTGTGTGAGAAAAGGAATAGAGGAAATAATCATCTTGGTATGTTCTGAGACACACAGACACTCTAGTTTTGTTTTGTTTTGTTTTTAAGATTTTATTTATTTAGGGGCGCCTGGGTGGCTCAGTGGGTTAAAGCCTCTGCCTTCGGCTCGGGTCCTGATCCCAGGGTCCTGGGATTGAGCCCCGCGTTGGGTTCTCTGCTCAGCCAGAAGCCTGCTTCCTCCTCTCTCTCTGCCTGCCTCTCTGCCTAGTTGTGATCTCTGTCTGTCAAATAAATAAAATCTTAAAATTTTTTTTAATTTATTTATTTGACAGAGAGAGAGGGGGCACAAGCAGGCAGAGTGAGAGAAAGAAGCAAACTCCCTGCCAAGCAAGGAGCCCAAGGTGGGACTCGATCCCAGGACCCTGGGATCATGACCCGAGACGAAGGCAGCCGCTTAATGGACTGAGCCACCCAGGTGTCCCGACACTCTACTTTTGTAGGACACACTCATGTGTATGGGGGAGGGCCTTGTGTGCACAAGCCCATGCTGGGGCTGCACACAGGATAACAAGAGATGAAGCTGGGGACGTGGAAAGAAACCGTGCATGAAGGGACTCCTATGGCAGTTGAGGACATGGATCTTCCATGCTAGGGAAAGCCATTAGAGAAATGACATGATCAAATTTGTAGAAAGATCCTTCTGACCAATTGGCAGAGAATAAATTTGAGGGAAGTCAGAATGAGAAGCGTGGAAATGAATTAGCTGAAAATACAATAAGTACAATAAAAATCAGAACAGAAAAAAAAATTGCTCTGTTTCCTATAACTACAACCACTTTTTAAAGAGGGTCGATCCCATTAATGGAAGAGGAAAATGAAGATTTTATGAATTAATTTATTTATTTGGGAGAGAGAGCGCATATGCTCACAGATGGGGCGGGGGGCAAAAGGAGAGAAAGAAGCAGACTCCTCGCTGAGCAGAGAGCCCAACATGGAGCTCCAGCCCAGGACACAGAAATCGCAGCCACACAACCAACTTAGCCACCCAAGTGCCCCTAAGGGGTGAATTCTTATCCGCTAAGAATTTCTGTGACTTTCGTCAAATAGCTTTGAGGACAAGAGTAATGGAGACCTGAATTCTCTGCATGATAGAAAGGATCTGGATGTTCACAGGGAATCTTAATGGGTAAAAATAGGAATAAAGGAAAAAGGAACCAACAAGACAATGTGATGTTAGTTGCTGAGCTGGCAGCTACTGAATTTTTGATGAGAAAAATGCAGGAGCAAAAGAGTTTTTTAAAAAACAGAAGTACATAATTTATGATTGTAAGTTGCTTGCTAACTAATGTGGCTTCCACTTCAGGATGGAATTCTGGGATGGATTCACTGGGATGAATTTGCCCTCCCATCGTCAAAACAAAATAAACGTAAACTGGACTAAATACACAAAGCGCCAGTTTTCTGGCAGTGATTGGACAACAGGCAGCACAAGCCTGGGTCCCCCGGAAGAAGAGGAGCTCACGAGGCAAGCCCCAGCGTTGCCCCAGCTCTCTGTCTGGGAATAATTTCCCCCCAGCAGAGCAGAGGTAGAGCTGAGCAGAGGAGAATAGTTCTAGGGAGCTGGGAAGATAGAAATCAGAGTTTAGAGAAGCTGAGATGACGTTGTGAGGTGGGGCATCAGAGAGAGGCGAACTGCACAGACCGGGTCCCCAGGAGCTTGAGTAGGGGTGTCCTATAGAGTCCTTGGCTACAGGCTTGACAACACAGGACAGCTTTGCGGGGGACCAGCTGCCCCAGGCTAGAGAATGGGACAGAGATACTTGACAGCAACTTTGATCTTAGATTTCCAGCCTCCAGAACTGTAAGAAAAATTCATTTCTGCTGCGGAAGCCACCCAGTCTGTGGTATCCCATTCCAGCAGCAGGAGCTGATGAATACACTATATAAAGAATACAGTTCGCGTGGCTACATTGATACAAAGTCGTTTACTGTTCCTGCTGTGGGATCCAGTTGAGTGAGAGCTGAGCCATCTGTGAAATCTACATTGTGCAGGCAGGCTTCTTTATGGACATCAGGAGAGGGCTTGAGTCTCGTGCCCAGGTCTAGGCACTGCGGAGAGAGCATACGCTAGCACAGAAAACCTAAAACAGAGAACCTCTGCCCCCTCAAAAATCTGCAGAACCTTAAGGACAGTTGATGTCCATAGGCAGTGAAATCATGGTTCGAGCTCCTGTCTGAGGATGTTCGAGACTCCAGATGTTATCTAGGTTTAATAATTTGGAAAAGCCTCATAGTAATATTGACAACGATGGTGATGATGACAAGGATGATGATGATGGTAGAAATCTCTTTTTTCCAAGTCCAGGACACTTTTCCTCCAGTACGCAGCACTTTCTGCTTTCCAGAAGCAAACTGCACAACGGACATTCAGATCAAATAAAGGAGTTCAGAACCCGGGAGGGGTGGGCACAGGCTTCTCAGGGGAGGGGACTTCTACCCTGGATCTTAAAGAAAGGGCCCAATTAGGAACTGTGGAGATGTGCTGTGCCAGACACGGGGTGTCCCTGGAGAGCCATCACAGGTGGGAAGGAACATGTCTTCGCAGCCCAAGGACAGAGCGATTCCAGTGAAAGAACACCACTGCCCTGGGGAGCCCTTTTGGCCTGGGAGCAATTGTCAACTTTATTTTGACCATTTTTGTCCTTATGTAGAAAAGAAAAGAAAAAAAAAAAAACTACTTAATCCGGGATTATAACACCCACTCCCCAGAGTGGCTGGAAAAGTTATGTGACATAATAGAGTGATTCTTTGAAAATGTAAGAAACGATCTCTTTGCTCGTCTGCTTGAAACCCTCAAATGGAAAGACAGACGGATGTGTAGAGGTGAGAGAGGAGGAGACTCTGGGGCGAGGGCTGGGATCTGGGACAAGGTTTCAGTCAGAGCTTCCTGAGAAAGGTCACAGCAAGAAGATTTTTGTGAAATAAAAATCTTTACTGTGGGGCGCCTGGGTGGCTCAGTGGATTAAAGCCTCTGCCTTCAGCTCAGGTCATGCTGGGATAGAGCCTCACATTGGGCTCTCTGCTCAGCAGGGAACCTGCTTCCTCCTCTCTCTCTGCCTGCCTCTCTGTACTTATGATGTCTGTCTGTCAAATAAATAAAATCTAAAAAAAAAATTATTAAAAAAAAAAAATCTTTACTGTGAGGGCGCCTGAGTGGCTCCGTCGGTGAAGCGTCTGCCTTCGGCTCGGGTCATGATCCCGAGGTCTTGGGATCGATCCCCACATCAGGCTCCCTGCTCAATGCGGATCCTGTTTCTCCCTTGCCCTCTGCCTCTCCCCTTGCTTGTGCTCTCTCTCTCTAATAAATAAAAATTTTTTTTAAATCTTTATTGTGTTAAAAGAAAAACTAAAAGCTATTTCACGGACATGCCCCCATCTCAGAGCAAAAGCATACCTCAAACCAGCCAACCAGGTGCCATGTGGCCAGGATGGCTGTGATACCTCTCCTCACCCTGCCGTGCAAAAACGCAGGCTCCTGGCCGGACCCCAAAGCCCTGAGGCACATTCCCACAGCAGGACCTTTGTACGTGCTCTTATGCCTGCATGGAGACACTTGCTCCCCTGCCTCTCTCACATCTGTGCTTCATGTCCCCCTATCAGAAGGTCTCACCTGACCACCATGGAAAACCACACACACAGGCTTGTCCCCACCCAGGCTTTATTTTTTTCTCTAGCACTCAGCACCTTCTGATGCGCTATACCCGTTATTTATTGAGCTTTTGATTTCCTGGCTCCACTGCCAGAAGATAATTGCCGGGCATCAGGTTTTTCCGATTCTGTTCATTGCCATATCCTGGTGCCTAGAACAGTCCTAGCACATAATTGGTGCTTGCTGTATATTTGTAGAAGGAAGGATGGGAGGAAGGGAGGGAGGGATGGAGGGAGGGAAGGAGGAGGAAGAAGGGAAAGAAAGAAAGAGAGGAAGGGAGGAAGATAAAGAAAGAAAGAGAGGAAGGGAGGAAGATAAAGAAAGAAAGAGAGGAAGGGAGGAAGATAAAGAAAGAAAGGGAAGGAAGGAAGGAAGGAAGGGAGGGAGGGAGGGAGGGAGGGAGGGACAGAGGGAGGGTTGGATTAGGGAAGGAAGGGGGAGAGAAAGGAGGAAGACATAAAGCACTTTTCACTGTCCCTAGCACAGAGTAAACCTTCAATAAAGGGTGATTTTTATTACTAGATATGAAGAATAAAGCATAGAAAGAAAAAAATGACTTGATCAAAGGCATCAGAAACTTTGAGATTCTTTTTGTTCTGTTTTTTTTAGAGAGGAGGGGAGAGAGTGCACTCGTGTGAGCAGGGGGAGGGGCAGAGGGAGAGGGAGAGAGTCTGAAGCAGACTCCGTGTGCACCAAGCCTGACACAGGGCTTGATCTCATGACCCTGTACTGAAATCAAGAGTCAGACATTTAACCAACTGAGTCACTCAGGCACCCCTGGAAAGGTTTTGATGGGACCACTGCTAGGCCCCCAATCCTTTACTTGTAACATATAGTTAAAATAAATTTTTTCCCTCTTATGTGCCTGGCATTTTTCATATTAACTTTGCATATTGGTTATAGGAAATGAGCGTGTTGTTTTCATTTTAATCCCGGGAACAGTGATGCTCAGAGAGGTTAAGTGACTGCCCAAAGTCACACAGCAGGTAAGGGGTTGAATCAGGATTCAGACCTGGGCCTGTGATTTCAAGTCCAGTGGTCCTTCCCTAATAAAGCAGGAGAGGGTGTGGCAAAGGTGCCAACAGCTTGGAATGAGATCCATCACACACAGGCCCAAATGCAAACCTCCCTCATTTAGCCTCGGGCGGGTTTTCATCTCAGCCTTGACCTTCAGAGAAGCCTGCTGACACTTTGGCGTCTGCCTTTGAAAGTCAGCTGCCTGTTTTTCAGACTCATAAATTGCCTGTAAAAAGTGTTTCATTATTCTGTCCAGGCAACATCAAATACCTGGGCCGTATTTCATGAAAGTTCCCCCTTCAGGCCCAGGCCACAGGGCAGGCAGCATTTCTGTCTCCAGGAAACCCCTGAAATCCACCTTCTGGATTATTCCACGGGAGACAAATTAGAAGTGAAAGCGGCTGCCTGCACTCTTTCATGTTCGTGGGGGAGTTGGGTGGGTGTGGGCTGCCAGGCACCAAAGAATTCTTTATTCTTTCGTCACAGGGGAAATGGAGGGGAGAAAGTAAGCACAGGACCTTTCCACCCACACATCAGTCTCCGAGCACCGAGTGGGAGGGGGCCCCCAAAGGTGTCATTCCCGAGGCAGAGAGCTGCTCAAGGGCTGGGCCTCGCACACCCAGAGCCTGGCCTAGGCAGAAATATAAATATGAAAACAGGAAGCATGTCCAGTCATGATCTAAAAGTCAGGGGGCCTCTGTTCAAACCCCAGCCTGGCCATTACACGGTGTTTTTTGAGATTTTATTTATTTATTTGACAGAGAGAAAGAGTACAAGTAGGCAGAGAGGCAGACAGAGAGAGAGGAGGAAGCAGGCTCCCTGATGAGCAGAGAGCCCGACGCGGGGCTTGATACCAGGACCCCGGGATCATGACCTGAGCTGAAGGCAGAGGCTTTAACCCACTGAGCCACCCAGGTGCCCCACCTGGTGCGTGTCTTTAAACAACTCATGACCCTTCTCAACGCAGCACCCAGGTGCTCTGTGAATCTTTGCTCTGTCGTTCTGTGATGTCTGTATTGATCGACAGAGCCACGTCTGTGACTCTCATATTATGACACCCAGTCTTTCTTGATCCCTACCCTGAGTTGAGCACATACCATTCTCCACTACCACCTCTATGGTCTTGCTCCTTCCCCAAGGAGGTGCGAAGGCCACCAGAGCCAGTGGTGATGGAGAAAAGATCTGGGGACTGCCCTCTCGCAGCTGGCAGCAGTGTGGAGGGCCCTCTCTCTGCTAGGCCCATGGGTGTTCTTTCCCCCAGACCCCCAATGAGGTGGTATTATTATTCCTACTCTAAGGTAAGGGGCCTGGGGCTAAGGGCAAGGACGTGAGTTGCCCGAGGTCATCAGCTCTAAAGTCAGGACACAGACCTGGGGATTCATGTTCAGTTCCGTGTCTCTCCGGTCTGTGGTTGTTTCATACTTCGCAAGACCTCCCTGAATCCTGGGTGGGAAGCCATAGGCCCAAATGAGTATCATTATTTCCAAGCTAAGTAGCTCTGGGAAAGCTTCCTGGAGGCAGAGACACTTTTTGAATTGGGCCATAAGCCAGTCAGGATTGGCCGTTCCATCCCATCGCTCACACACACACAGACACACACACTCACACTAATACACTTCGGCATGGACCCCGGGCTGGGAAAATGTGTGTACACACTCAAAAGAGAGCTGTTGATTTAGTGCTGACACCCCTCCAGCTGTGGAAGTGTGGGGTCCCAACACAGTTATTATTTCTTTTTCCACGGGCAGAAAACATCTGTCCTATGAAAATTATATTTGCTAAGAGACCGCAGCATACCTGCCAGGAGCCCACCCCCTCCCTCTTGGAGGCTTCCTGTCAGCAGCAGCTACAGCTTGTACCCCGATGGGATTCTCCATGGACCCCATCCCCCTTACCCCGACGAGACGCTGGGCACCCTGAGCTGACCAGAAGGACAGAGGGTGTCCCTAGGAACCACTGAAATGGAGCTTGGGACTCTCCAGAGTAGAACTCAGATCCACCTAACTGCCCCCCAGATCTCACTTAACCAGCACTTGTAAGTCACCTAGACAGAATTCATTTACCAGAACTCAAAACACGGTGGGAGGAAAGAAGAGTGGAGAAAATTTTCAAAGACCCTAATATATCCTAGCCCTGGCAAGTTTCTCCCTCCCCCAGCAGACTGCAGCCCCCTTCCTATGCTTCTACTATTTGGCAGGGGACTAGAGGAGATCGGAGTGGCAGGATGTTGTCCTGCAAGTAGCTTGGGTTTGGGGATAATGGGTCCAAGGTGGGGAAGGTAGGCAGGTTACATGGACACGGGCTGCAGCTGTGGAGTCTCAAGGTCTGTGTCCCTCACACCTTACCTACTACTTTCTCTGGCAAGTAGTCCCAGTTGACTCAGTGATGTCAAGGAGGTTTGTGAGTATGGTAGAAAGATAAGTGGCAATCAGGTTGGAAAAGGTCTTGACAGTCCAGATAAGGAATTTGAGCTCAGTTCCAGAGGTACGTGGGAGCCACTGAGAGAGAGGAATTGCTTATCAGGTTTGCACTTTGGAGATCCAGGTATGATCCATTACAAAGGACACACACATTGAAACTCCAGCCCATAAATGCATTTCTGACACCGGATACCTTGCAGGTGCTAGCTTCCAGACAGGACCCCGGAGACCAACCCAGTGAGCAGACACTGCCAACCACCCGTGTCGGTACTGTGAAAAGCCAGCATCTTCCCCACAGCTGCCACCAGCAGAGGATGAAGGGACTGAGCAGCCAGAATTAGGGAGCTGCCTCGTGCCCCTGTCTAAGAAGCAGGGTCCCTTTGGAGCTCTGGAACAGATTTCTCCAAGACAAAGGGGAAAAGCAGGGTCCCCTTGGAGCCCTGGAAAAGATTTCTCCAAGACAAAGGGGAAAAGGCACCTGGACCTGGAAATGACTACGCCAGGAGCTGCATGCTCCCCCCTGGGACCTGCTTCCTTCCTGGGCAAGCCAGACAGTGGGGACATGAGTCAAATTTGCTCATTTGTTCATGATGTGAGTAAGCCGGCACCGAGCCCCACTCCGCACCAAGCTGTGGGCAAACTACCTGCCTTGCCATTGCTTTCACGAACAGGTTTCTTGCAACAGGACTGTGTCCCGTGCAGCTTCACGGCCACTGTGCATCAGGCCAGACCTCTGCCCTTGGCCTCTGGGTGGGAGTCGAGCTATCCCATGCGCTAGTGGTGGGGCTGTAGGAAAGTTACTTGGCGTGGCAGTTCCTCCCTCAAATTGCCTTATCTAGACACCAGACTCATAATCCCTCCTTGCAGGGTGGTTGTGAGCAATGGAGTTAAACCCTCAAGTGCAAGCTCCAGCACCTGGCCAGCAGCTGGCGGGTGTTCTCTATTAGTGTGTCAGAGCCGCGTGTCAACGGAGCCACTGTGGGGGCCTGGCGCCAAGGCTGCGCCGTCATGGGGGAGGGGAAGAGCCAAGGTCAAGGACAGTCTTACAGGAGAACTGGCATTTGATCCAGCCAGATGCAAAGGCTGAAGACAGGAACCCAGGGAGACAGGTGGGACAGTGGAGGGAGGTGAGTGCAGGGAGTTTGGAAAGGTAAGCAAATCCCAGATCGTGGGCAGCACCACAGACAGGAATGAGAATTTAGACTTCATCAGGGCAGTGGGGACCCATCGAAGGATAGGCTTAGTCATAAGGGCAGGCACTGGCCTCATCAGACTTAGAGGGGACTCTGGCAGCAGCAGAGAATTCACTGAGGCTCTGTTACATTCATCTCTGACATTCCAGGATTGGGGGATTCCTCCAATGTCCCCCAGGTGGCTGCAGGGATCAGTCTACTTCCTTGGAGTGGCGGGGCAAGGAACACTGCTCTGTTCCCTCCCACCCCTCTCGTAAGGTGGGAGTCACAGAGCTGGCACCAGACTCGGCCAGGGATGGGGAAGGGTGATGCCACCCTCTAAATGTAAGGGGACCTGCCCATCCACAGGGATAGGGCCATCCTCTTGGTTGCCGTCAGTCACCCTAGCAGCCCTCATCCCAGCGTCACGTGGCTCTCTGTGCTATAAACACTCTGATTGCCGCTCCAAGACGTTTGTCACACTTGGAGAAGCTCTGCCATGAAGCACGCGGAAACCTTGAGGAGGGTGAAGAAGGATGAGGGAGTAGAGACGCCACGGGCTGGGGACTGGAAGACAAAACAGGTTGGAGATGCTGCCCATCCCCACCAAAGGAGCCAAGCAGAAGGAAATGAATGTTTCATGACCCCTTTCTCCTGGCTGGGTGCTCCATACACATCCTCTCGATATGTCACCTATCTCAATATTACAATGCCACAACGGAGATTTTGTTACCATCCTTTAACCAAGGACAAAACTGAGAGTTACAATATTAAATGATTTGCCTAAATTTACAGAGCTGCTAAAAGGCAGACATGGATTCAGATCCAAATCCATCCCCTCTGAAACCTATTCATTCGTTCATCCTCTCACCCCACAAAAATGCATCGAGGGCCCCATGTATACCAGACACTGTACCAGACACCTGAGATGGGAGCCAGACCCACGTTCTACCCTACAGTAGAGGAGAGGCCAACAACACCAAGTTCATGAATAGAAAAGATAATCCCGGATGGTGATAAAGCACGAAGCAAATAAAACAGGGCAGTGGTCTAGAGCGGGGGTCACGGCAAGGCAACCCAGAATGCATGTTTCACCCATGGTCTGTCTTTGCTGGACCCACAAGCTAAGAGGGGTTTTTACATTTTTACAGGGTGATAGAGAAAACAAAGGAAAATCTATAATAGCGACAGTGTGTGTGTCACGAAGCCTAAAATATTTAACGTCCAGCCTTGCACAAATTTCGCGACCCCTGATCGAAAGAGACTCTGGAAGGGCATCCTTGGCACTGGTCAGGGAAGGCTTCTCTGGGGTGGTGCCTTTGAACTGAAGCCTAATGATAGAAAAGAACCACTAGGTGCAGAGACCCAGGCAGAAGGAATAGCAGGTGAATGCAAAGGACCTGAGGTAGAAACAAGCTTAATAGTTTCCAGAAACAAAAAGAAAGCCAAGGTCGCAGGAGATGAGAGGGAAAGTGGTACTCGGTAAGCTCCAGCGAATGGGGGACCCATGATTAGGGCTTTCTGGGCCCACACCAGGAGCGTCCTTCCCAACAGATCCTGTCTACGGTGTGGCAAAACCAAATGAGAATCCAGCGGGTGTCAGGACAGGTGGGGTCCACTCCAGAGTTCCAAGTACAATAGAAAAAAACCCAGGTACAGGGACACTTGAGTCAGACCCACGGTAGCAGCAACTCCCAGACACTGCTGTCCTTTACCTCAGGATTGTACCTCGTGGCCAGTGGGTACTGGGAGATGATTCAGGATGGACAGGGTTGCAGGAGAGCATGGCAGGCTGTCCCATCAGGACTTCTTGCAGAACAAGCTGGAACTCCCACAGGAAATGGAGAGATAACCGTGAAGAAGCAGGGAGGAGTGACAATGTGCTCAGGGTGATGGGAAAACAGCAACTTGTCAAGCCTCTAGCTACCCAGACTGTACCACCGCACACCAGAAATTGGGGCCATGCCCCCCCCTGAATTACACTGGCCCCCATCCTCCCCACCCTGGTCAGGCAAAGTTCAGGAAATGGGCAGGGCTGACCCAGAGAGAGGGAGGAGCAGTGGTGACTCCTTCTGGAAGGAGCTCGTGCGGCGTGTGGCGGAATGCAGGCAGGACTGCGGACGTCGAGGGCATCGGGGGGGGGTCATGACAGCTGTGGGCGTGCTGTCGCCCTCTCTGCAGGCGCCCTGCTGGTGGCTTCACCACACTCACAGGTGAATTCTCCTGACCATGGGGAGTGAGAGGAAGGAGTCCCCAGGGTGGATCAGCTCTAACAGTTTGTACTTTGGCGACCGCTTAGTTTAAAATGGCTGCGCTCCTAAGCATGTCCCCGGGCAACATGTGTTCGGTAATTTGATTTTTTAAAAACAACTTTTATTGGTTTTTTTTTCTCTTATAAGAGCAACATATGTTCCTTTCAAGAACATCAGAAAATAGAGAGATACCAAAAAAGAAGAAAATAAAAAGCATTCATCCATCCGCCCAGAGATAGCCATAGTTCAGACTTTGATGTCTAGTTTTCAAGTCTTTTCCTTGTGCACATATAATTTATTAAACTCGGGTCATCCAAATATCCTCCAGGGTTCACCAGGCAGGAGGACTCCACTGAAGAATGATGAGTGGTGACATTGCTGGCTGATGGCTTCTGCCTGCCTGTCCCCAGGTCCCCGGGCCCTGGCCCAAGGTCCCTCCCTGCAGTATCACTGAACATCCTTAGGGGTGCCCCACATATGCTCCCAAGCAAATTCAAGCCTTTGCGTGTGCCTCTGTCGCTACTCACCACCAAGTGACCCTGTTGCTGCCCTGTGGCTCCTCTGGGGCCGCTGCCCACGCTGCCCCACCCAGTGGGCCTCCTAGCTAAGGGGCCGCCCATCAGCTCTGAGCTCCCCTACCTTGGACCCCCCCAACTCAAAGAATGGGGCAATTCTGCTTTGTCTCTCCTGAGCCAACCACTCCACTTCCCTGAGCTACATGGACGCCTCTTGTAAGAGAAATGCCTTCCTCATCTCTGCTTTTCCAGTGCAGTCCCCCTGGATTTGATGATACAGTCCTTTCCACCCCTACAGTGAAGGAATCTTCCAGTGACCGTGTCAGGCACAAGTGAGAGACCTATCTTATATCTGGAGCCATTACTCTGCTCCGTTTCTAAGAATGATGCTAAGGTCCTTTCCCCCATGACAGAGCACCTCCCGGGGATGTTGTCACCTCCTCTGTGACCTTTCACTCACTGCCCCATCCCTGGCTTCCTTCACCAGATGAGCCATGTGAAGGAGAGGAAGGGATGGGGTCACTATATTCATTCACCTGTCACCAGACTCCCTCAATGCTGTGTCACAGGTTAAAAGAGATAAAACATACATATAACCAAATTTTTTCACCTGTCAATATATTGTGGCCATCTTTATCAATAAGTGTGTTTCTACACAGTGTTAAATGATCGCACAGCATCCCATTATATATGTTTAGCTTAATTTATATAAACAAGCCCCTATCATAGATATCTAGGTTATGACCAACATTTTCTATTATAACTAAAATCAAGAAATCTGACTCGAGTGAAAAACGTTCGTGAACAGAAATTCCTTATCAACCCTAGAACTTTAGAGGACATTTTCCTAGGCATCTATTAAAATTAGCTGGGATGGGGACGCCTGGGTGGCTCAGTGGGTTAAGCTGCTGCCTTCGGCTCCGGTCATGATCCCAGGGTCCTGGGATCGAGTCCCACATCGGGCTCTCTGCTCGGCAGGGAGCCTGCTTCTCCCCTCCCCTCTTTGCCTGCCTCTCTGCCTACTTGTGTGATTTCTGTCTGTCAAATAAATAAATAAAATCTTTAAAAAAAAAATTAGCTGGATGAAGCATTGACTTAATGGGACATGCCTCACAGGGGGCTCTGTGCTATACTGTCCTGACGGGATGTGGCAAGATGAGATTATTGCCCTCTGAGTCATGAAGAGCTCACATCTATTGAGAGACAGGCATGGACAGAAATGACCCGGATGGAAGGCAGAACCTGTGTTCATTGAAATAACATGGCCAAAGGCCGTGTGCTTGGGGAGACCAATGTGGGGCAATCACTCCAGGAGGAGGCAGTGTCTCAGGAGGGCTGAGGAGGTTTTATTCAGGAGGGAGGAGAAAGACGAGACAAGTCAGCTAAGAGAATGATCAGAGCCAAAGTGTGGGATTGGGGAGGTGCAGGATCTGGAGGGGAACGCGGGGGAATTTGATTATGTAGAACAGAGAACGGTGAGAGAGAAAGAGTAGCAGGAGAAACAAGTCTAGAAAAACTACCCTGGGACCAGGGCATGACACAAGGCACGGCCATAGATGATATTAAGGTCAAGAGAGGCAGGACAGAAGACTAAAGAGGAAAACCCAGTTTTGATAGTACAGTCCTTAAATAATTATTCCTGAAAGTGATTTTTCCCCACTATCTCATTATCCTTATGCTGAATATTATCATCATAGGACCATAGAAAATTACACTAAATGCATTTTTATAATCCTAAACTGACCATGTTGATTTTGGTCCATAGTAAGTACTAAAAAAGAAAAATATATACTTTTAATCTACTCAATATCTCAGTGATTATATTTCCACCTACGTAGAAAAGTCAGGAGTCTATGTTTAGGTGAGGAGTGCTCCTGGCATTCCAGGTACCCTGACCTTTCCTTGTTACCCTCACACCTCAGGGCCTTTGCACCTGCTAATCCCAATGCATGGAATTGTTTCTCCTCTACCACTTGGCCTGCCTTCTCCCCACATGTCTTTCATATTTCAGTTCAAACATCACTTTCTGTAACCCTCCAAAACCTGGGTTAGGTTTGCCTCTCCTATGTTCTTGGTGTATTCAGTTCTTTTTAGCATATATGGTAATTAAAATTAAATAATTTAATGGTGCACTCATGCACATGTATTTAAACTCAAGTGGTCAAGGCCCACAATCCTCACTGAACATTAAGCTCCAGGAGGGCAGGGATTGTGTCCACAGTAACTTGACATATAGAAGAGAATCATTAGGTATTCTTCAAGTAAGTGACTATCACTCACAGTCCATTGATGGTTCCAGATAATTCCAAGATGAAAAAGAAAATGTTTCTCAGAACCACTGTCAGGAAATATTTTATAACAATCATCTCTTTTATGTATTTACTATTTCATAGCCCACCTACTTCTAGAAAGTATTTAAAGGAAATTTACAGAAAAGACAATAGACCTAAGACATGAAAACTCAGGGGCACCCACCTTTGACTGACAAAGTAAAGTGACTGAAGTCCACAAACTCATTATCTTCTTCTCAAAAGCCATGTGAGGAATTTCTGTGGTGTGGGGATTATCACCTGCAATTAAGTGAGGAAACTAAGGCCCAGAGAAGTGAATGAACTTGACCCAAACCAAGAAGTAGACTTGCCCAGGCCAGAAAGAGTAGATGGTTGCTGCTCTCTACCGCCTCCTGTTGGTGTAAAGAGGAAAGAACAGGCCTGACCTCTCCTTTGCAGAAGAAACCGGCCCTTCATTCCTGCAGTGGGCCAGGCCACCAAGAAACCGGGGCAGCCTCCCCTCCCAGACCCCTTGCCCTTCAGCATCCCCCACCCGACCTCCTGCCCGGCCAGATTCTGGGGATGCCGAATTACTCCAGTTTGCAGACCAATAACTAGAATCCAAGATCTGGAGTGACAGCCTTCAGAGTGAGCAGTGGTTTCAGACCGGCAGGACTGTCTGCCTGGTCTTCTCATTTCAGCCCAGTGCCCTGAGGTTTTGGTGCAGCCCTGGGAAATGACCAGGGGCAGGTGGGGCTCTGACTCCCCCAGCTGTATGTCTTCACACCAGCACTTCACTCCTCTGGCTTCAGTTTCCTTCTTGTCAAATAGGGTGCGGATCCCTTTCTGTTTTTCCCAGCGGCTTTGGCAATGACTGAAATGTCGATTGTTCTCGTGCCCCTTGCCTGGGTCAGAGCCCCAGGGCCGATTTCTCAGCGGTGAAATCACGGAGTCCTGAGCCAGGAGGATAAGGAACCCCGCCCCCCTCTCGCTGAGCTCTGTCTTATATAGGTATCCGGGGCAGGGTGGCTCAGGCTCCTGGGCCCCATCCCCCATCAGACTGTGACACCGGGCACGTGCTGTGAGCGAACAAAGCAAGCCGAGCCGATCGATCGTGGCTCTAAATCGAGTGTTTATAAAGTCTTTGTGCACCTCTAAACTCAAATAACCCCCAGTCGCATGGGACTGCAGAAAAACAAGCTGCAATTGTTATTTACTCATCAAAACCGCATTCTTCAGAGGAATGAGGAGCCAAGACACAGATGTCACTCAGTAAATCACCCAGCAGCAACTGGGGGATGGGGCATTGGGTGAAAAAAATCTGATCAAATAATGGGATGAAGGAGAGAGCGGAGCTTGCAACACAGAAATCGGCCTGAGCAGGGCTAGAACCCAGAAGATCCCTTCTTCCGGTGCCATTTGCAAATAAATGTGCTTCTTTGGGGTGGACATGCAGGGGGATTCGCCCGCAAGTTTTATGGGGAGGGGGGCAGGGCTTCATTAACTCCAGGTCCAGTAGGTACCGAAAGCATGCTCTCTGTTCAGAGCTATGTGATGAATTGTTCTTTTGGTGAAGACAGAGAAAAACGGGGCTGGCATCCAACTAACAGATGGGGCCAACATGACATGGATGGGAGCAAATGGGGTTCAAGCAGCTCATCCCAGACATGTACTGGCCCTAAGGCAGCAAGGCAGCTCAGAGCCTGTGCTCCCTGAATGGGGACAGGATGCTGAGTCCTGCTGGCCCGCCCACGCTAGGGGTAGGTTCTGCAGGGGTTAAAATTACAGGGGGCTCCTGCTGGAAGAGATGGATGTCAGAGAAGAAGGCCACTTTGAGAGGGCATCTGGTGACAAGATCAACCCCTTCACTTACCCAAAAAAAAAAAAAAAAAAGACCTGGCCGAGAATGGAGAAGAGGGCTGGCCAGTCCTCCCTTTCATCTGATGGGTATAACTCATACTGGAACGTTCAAGGCAGCCTCTTGAATTTCAAGGCAGGATCCTTTATTCTGAACTATTTACTCGGGAGAATAGAATTTAAGAGCTGCAAGGGCCTTACCTAATCCCGTGATGGAGAACGTGTAACTCTGTGATGGAGCCTGCGTAACACCAGTCTGCCTCCCACGCCTAGAGGTGCTAGGAGTGCTTAGCTACAGGCTTTATTCTGCCCCAATAGCTTTCCCAAACTCCTTGTGCCAAGAAACACTCCTGGGCCTTCTTTTCAAAGAAGGAATGCGCCTCCTCATCCCATCCCAGGAGGTCTAGGTAGGGCTGTTAATCACGGTGCCTCCCTCCCTGGCCACAAGACTGAGGGCATGTGACCCGGAACTAGCCAATCAAAATACACCCCTCCTAGCCACGCCCATTGGTCTGGCTCTGGACAAAGGGTCCAAACCTAGCCAATCAGAAGCGGCCCCGTGTCTTCCGGAGTTAAATGGAAAGACTCTCTTCCTGGAACTTGAACCTTGGGTCTTGCTACACCTGAAGGCCGTTCTACCAGCGGGCACCCCTGTTAATGGACCAATATATTCTCTTTTCATGTATAGTAGCTCCATTGAGATTTCTGTCACTTGCTGTCCTGACTAATCTATCACCGATCAATCACAAAGCTCTGTATTGTTGAGCCCCCACGTGGCCTCGTAATTCTCAACGTGATGTTTCATGTCATTGACATGTCTGTGTGATGAAACCAATTGGCCTTCCCAGATTCTACTCAGATGCTTTCATGTGGCAAATGAGGAGACAGAAGGCCAAAGGAGAAAAAAGATTTGCTCAAGGTCATGCCCAGCTAATAATAGAACGTGGTTAGTGCCCCAGTTGCCCTTGGGTTTCCTTGGCCAACCTGTTTTCTGCTAAAAAAAAAAAAAAAAAAAAAAGAAAGAAAGAAAGAAAGGGAAAAAAAAGGCCTGTGGCCAAAAGTTGAATGAGAGCTTGTGGAAAGTTCTGGATCTGTGGTGGGGACTTGGACCCTTGCTACCCCACACCCCGTGGCCTCTCATCTGTAACCCTATACAGCCTGGAAGCTACCCAGGATTTCAGTGTGAGATTTCATAGGCCCCCTCAGGAAACAGTTTTGAAGGGGACTTTGGAGAAAGCTTCCAATGTTGGCATTAAAGGAATAAAGACAGGTCCTTTTTATTTGTCTTTCCTCTGTCAATAAGACCAGTTCTGTGGAAGGTACTTTCCCAACACTCACTCGTTCATCTGGTTCCCTCACACTTCATGGTCTCAGAGCTGAATCTTTGATTCCAGGGGAGCTCTAACCAGAAGAAAAATGTCCCCTCCTTCAATTTAAGCACTACACTTCTCTTAATGCAGCATAAGACATCATTAGTTTTGGGGGCAATCACATGATCGACTGCCAAGAATCAAAAAACAAGGAGGGGGGATGCAACTCGAAGAAGAATTTCAAGGCTGAAAAGGAGAGTATTTAGGGGAAGCACACCATTTTCGTGTTTTTAAAGGATTGTCATGGATCAGGAAAATTATATTTCTCTAGGAATCCAAAGAGAATAATAGGAGTGAATGGGTAGCCCCTCCAAGGAAATAGATTTATAGATCGAGGAACTGAGGCCCGAGAGAGAGAGTGACTGAACCTGCATCCACATAGCACCTTATTTACCAAACAAGAGTGTCAACGAAGACCTCCTGCAGAGTCAAGCAGCCTGAGACAATTGAGTGAGAAAATCCTGGCTTCCTTGGGCAGGAAGCCTCTTAACTTCTCTGAACCATTTTAAATATAAATAAGGGTTCAGACAGTCAAGGTTCCAAGAATCAAAGGACATCAGGTAGCCAATGGATCTACCATGCAGCTCGGCTCAGATTAGCCCTCAATGAATCCTTCTCTTCTGACCTTTACCCCTTCCACCATACCACCTCCCACCTTCGTTTCCTACAATTTGGACAGCACAGGGTCCCTTTTACACCAGGGTTCAAAGTAGGAATTTCTTGCTTTAATCAAAGGGCAGTTCCATTGGGCTCACCCATTTCCTGGTCCCACACAAAAATCATATTACAACCAGTCAGCAGGAGGGTCAGTGCTGGGAAAGGGTCTGGCAAAACTGAGGGATGTGGAAGATGCTTCTGCTACCCTCCCTCCTGCCCCCGTGCCCTGCTGGCTCCCTCCCTGACCGCCTCTCCCTTCACCTTGCCCTCCAAAAGAACTGTCTGCTCCTTCCTCTCGCCAGAGCTGGTGCTCCCTTTCACCTCTGCTATGCCAAACTGAATTCCAGAATCCACTTTGCCAAGTCCATCTTCCAAACCTTTGCCTGTGCTCTTCTCTCAGCCTGGAATTATTTCTCTTTTTTCTCCTCCGTTCTTCCAAATGTAGTTACACACCATCTACTACAGAGTCTCTAAGTCTGTTAGTGTTAAGTCTGTTTGTCTGAAATAAATTAAATTGGGGTGCCTGGCTGGCTCAGTTGGTAGAGTGTATGACTCTTGATCTTGGGGTTGTGAATTTGAATCCCACACTGGGTGTAGGGATTACTTAAAAATAAAATCTGGGGGCTCCTGGGTGGCTCAGTGGGTTAAAGCTTCTGCCTTTGGCTCAGGTCATGATCTCAGGGTCCTGGGATCGAGCCCCACATGAGGCTCTCTGCTCATCGGGGAGCCTGCTTTCCCCCCTCTCTCTCTCTGCCTGCCTCTCTGCCTACTTGTGATCTCTATCAAATAAGTAATAAATAAAATCTTTAACAAAAAGTAAAATAAAATAAAATCTGGCACACCTGGGTGGTTAAGCTGCTTAAGGGTCTGCCTGCAACTCATGTCATGATCCCTGGGTCCTGGGAATTGAGCCCCACGTCAGGATCCCTTCCCAGCAGGGAGTCTTCTTCTCCCTCTCCCTCTGCTCCAACCCCAGCTTGTGCTCTCCCTCTCTCTTTCTCTCAAATAAAATAAAATATTTAAAAAAATAATAATAATAAAACAAAATCTTTAAAAAATAATAAAATAAAGTAAAGAACTGCCAGGCATTAAGGACTCCATAAAACCTGCCTTTCATCATCATTGCTGGCATGGTTATCACTGGCTGGAGTGTGGTCTGCCTTTGGGGCATAGCTAGAGAAAAGTCTAGAGGACAGGAACAGTAACTGAAGGAGTGAGTACAGTATGACTCTCTTACTTCTTCTTTTTTTTTTTTCTTTTAAAGGACACTAACAGGAAAGGAAGTCTAACCAGCCAGGAAGGTCTCGCACAATAGCTTCCATTCCCTTATTGAATGTGCCAATAGTGGGGAAAGACCTAGGCTGACCAAACCCATGATACTGGTATATAAAGTTCTTGAGAGTGGAATTGGAATTGCTGAGCAGCTAAAAAGCTCTGTTTTCTCCCTTTGACCCAACCCCAAAGGATGCTTGATGAGCAGAGGGTCAGAACCACAGGAAACAGCAGTTGTATAATTCAAATATCTTCTGTCATCAGTCTTCCCTCTAGAGACATTGTCCCCTCAAAGACCAAACAGGCCATGCCCTTGAACAGTTGGTTTCCTAATGTCTTAGTCTGCTCAAGCTACCATCGAAAAAATACCACAGACTGGGTGGCTTCCACAACAGGAATTTATTTCTCACAGTTCTGGAGGCCAGGAAGTCCAAGATCAAGGTGCTTGGCTGATTCAGTTCCCCCATGAGGGCTCTCTTCATGACTTGCAGGTGGCCATCTTCTTGTGGCCTCACATGCCAGAGACAGAGAAAGAGACAGAGGTATCTCTTCTTACAAGGCCACTAATCCCACCATGGGGCCCCACCTTCATAACCTTATCTAACCCTATTACCTCCAAAAGACCCCACCTCCTAATACCATCACATTGGGGGTTTCGGCTATGGAACTGGTCAAACACTCTCACCCCTAGCACCTACTATTCCCCAAGAAGCCATCTGGTTCTATCTTCTCGGGAGATTGGCCCAAAGGAGAAAGTGCATGGTCCTGTGGCCGGGCCAGCAGTGTTCAGAGCAGCAAGGACCAGAAGCTCATCCAGGTCCTGCTCCAGGACTCACCCATTCTGTGACCTTCAGGGGGCTGTGTATCCTTTCTGATCCTCGGTTCCGTTTCCCTATCTGTCAAATGGCAACCGTGATACCCACTCCCAAGGGCCATTGCAAATATTAAATGAAACATGGTATGAAAGGCGCTTAACACTCTTCCCAGCAGGAAACGGGTGCTTGGAAAACGAGTGCTGTTGCCTTACTGTGTTGGGCCAGCATTGGGTTGTGGACATTTTGATGCCTCTCCTGCACAGAGTTGAGTGTGTCCTGCCTCGGTGCCTAATTATTATATCTGTTCTTTGACGCCGACCCTCTTGCAGCTTACATGTTCCTTAATACCACTAAGATTCTGGTCTTAGAGTGACTCTACTTTCCAAAGGTGGCTTTTGCATAGCTGGGTCCACCGTGTTCTGACTGACGGCCGAACCCTCCAGAGACAACCCTCCTTCTCTTGTTTTCCAAGTTTTTGTGGGCATTTCTTCAGCAAAGTTTGGGAGCCTCCCTGCGATCTTCAAGGGAGGAAATGCCACCATTTCTGTGTCTAACGCCAAAGAAACTATTTCCCAATGGTTTAGATAGAGCTGGGACTAAGGTTATGAGTTCGGTTTGGAGGCTGTGAGATGAGCCCTCAGACAGCAGCTCACTGGTGGTTGTGGTGCCCTCAGCAAGACCAGGCAGCTTTTGTGGACTGAGCAGCTTCATGTCCCATGGACACACATCACCACACGGTGGTGGTGGCAGTGGTGGCAGCACGCAGCACAGGGGACTAGCCTGCTTTTGTTCCAATTCTCTACGTCCCCTAGAAGAGTCCATGAGCTCTCGGATCTGGCAGAACACTCCCTGCAGGTTATCCCGCCCAAAACATCGTATTTGCAGATGAGGACGTACTTCGTCACTAGCCCAGATAGTCATATTCGGGAAATACCTCCGGTGAGCGATGACATGATGGGTGCGGACGGCCAGCATTCAGCCTTCCGCATGACTGATGAAGAACAGGGTCAGAGAGGTCATTACGTGGTCAGAAAGCCACAAAGCCACAAAGCCAGTTAGAGCCAATCTGGAGAGCCCTTTGCCCCGGTCCTGGCGTCAGCCACAGAGACACATTGATAGCATGGCTGACGTTGCTTTCCATGCTTCTTAAATTTGTGTCTCCCTGTCAGTCCATATCCCCTGTAGCATATCATGAGATAGTATTCTTTCTATAAATCTGCTAAATGTCTTTAAAAGGCTCCATAGCAGAACCATAGCCATGCATCCCTCACAATCCATTCATTCAATTCTGTTTTATCTGGTATAATACTGTCTCCTTCAAAATTTTAAATGGCATTATTTTGCACCATGATACCTAAGATTCCACACTGGCCAAAAATATTTCGATTGTTATACTTCTTGCAGCCTGAGAAATGTAGGTGGGGTGTTAAAGGCGTTAACCTTTTAAATAGAAGCCCTCAGAATAGATGTCATTTTGGTCCCCCTATTTTGGTATTTCTTCACTTTTCATAGCCTGCAAACCTCAGAACATGAAAGGGGGCCACATCTCTCCTTTGATTCTGAAGCTCCTGTTACCTAAAGGCTTTGCA
>RCUC01130260.1:0-22976 GCA_003697995.1 Taxidea taxus jeffersonii
AAAAAAACCCAAAACCTTAATCATGTAGGAATAGAAAAACAAACCACTCCATTTTTACTGGACCATAAGTGGTGAAGTCAAGTGGTTAGAGAGGAGGCTTGGGGACTGGCTCATACAGGACCAACATAATGGGCAAAAGAGAAGGAAGGAAGAAGCACTGAAGGAGAAAGAAATACATGCAAAAGATGGGTGGTGGGTGGGAGGCATGGTGATCCTACAAACAGCAAAGGAATTGAAGAGTGTGCTGCAGTAACCAGAGAAGTCAAGCTGATGTTGCTGGTAGTAAAGAGGCAGAAAGAGGGTCTAATTCAGAGACACCTTGAAAAGGTAAAGTCAGGAGCATGGTGTGGCATAAAGAACAGCATGGCTGAACACAGAACAAGTGAAAGGAGAAGGCCAAAAACGAATCCTGTTTTTTTTTTTTTTTGGATTTGGATGCTTGAGTGAATGATGCATGCAACAAATAAGATTCAAAAATATTAAGTGAGAGAGGAAGATAATTTAGTTTTGGAGGTTAAGTGTGAAGTGCCTGGGAGACAGTCCAGTGGAGGTGTCCACAACATGGTGGGCATACAAACTGGAAGCTTAGGAGAGAACTTTATGTATCTAGGTGGATGCTGGTTACCAATAAAAAGTGGGTGAGGCACCTCTGATCTATCTCACATGGGGGAGGAAGGAAAAGAAGTACTTTTACATCATCTGTCATCAGTCATTGACTGAAGGCTTCTGTGGAGTGGGGTGTGTTCCCTATGCCTGACATGCCTGCATAGTTAGACATCAAGACAATAAATCAAGACAATAAATTCAAATTCCTTGACTTTACTGAGTTGATGTGGCTGGACCCAGGATCTCCTGATTTCTCTCTCAGGTATCTTTCTTCTGCATCCATCTCCACTCCATTCTCAGTGCAATGACAACCATTCAGTTTGTCCAGCCAGGTATTCATTCATAACCTCAACAAGCATTGATTATGCACCTCCCATGTGCTAGGCAGGGACAACTCTGGAGCTGCTGGGAACAGAGCTGTCCACACGATCCCCTCGAAGAACCTCAATGCCACTCATTTCCAACTGTTCCCACTTTCTGAAAGGGGACTTGTGTTTAGATCTGGAAGAAGACCTAAGAATAGGAGAGCCAGAATCACATCTCCCAAGGGCCCTGGGAACTTGAATGGGTCAGTGTTGAGGTGATGTGGAAAATGATAACTCTCTGAGAGAACATGCCCTACTTCAGCTTATGCAAAACTATAAAGAACTCCCTGTCTGCATTTACAAAAGGAAAATTCATGTTTCCTATGGCCTTTAACTCCTAATCTTTACTGGTTACAAGAGGGTATTCCAGGCAATAGAGTGCTTAATAAATATTATATTGTTTGCTAATGGCAATGCTATTTGGGGGTGATATTTCCTTCTGAATGTGCTAGCCTGGTTTAACAAATCTGCTGTGTATAGTTTCACCTTTCACTGTGTGGCTTGTGATGTCTCAGGGGCACCTTCAGCCAGAGGTGGAGGAACAGCTCAGAAATGCAGAAGTAAATGAGTCTGCTGGATCCATTAATAGTTTTTGTCTGTGTTGACTTCCCTTTTGTTGTAGAAATGTAACCAATACCAAGGGGCTCCTAGATGTTAAGTAAGTGTGTGCACTCTTGCTGTGAAGATGTGAACTGCCTGAAGGGCTGGCAGGAATGTTTCCCTGAATATCTCTCTTGTTTTTATACCCTTTATATGCACTTGATGATCTGTTCTGATGGAACTCCTCTCTCATTCAAATCCAGTTTTTTAGAAATGGTTTAGTTGGATAATTGACAAGTGGTATCAGTATCTATTTCCAATTTTCCCTTCCTTTCAAAAGGCCTAGTGCCAGCTCTGAGTAATTGTAACCTGTGAGGTATGAAGGTTTGGGATTCATGAGCATGGTCTACTTGGACTCAAACCGACTGGATTTTGAATCTCGTTTTGGCTACTGAATGTTCTCTCTCCACCCTGGTTTTTTCATCTGGAGCATGGATACCTACCAGCCATGGGAGCAAATGCTCAGAACTCCTATCTGTCCTCCCTCTCTCACTCTCTCTTTCTCTTCCTTACTTCTCTTTCTTTTTTCCATCCAAAGTACGTCGGATTGTTCTTTTCTCTTTTCAGTCATCTTTCTGAGCTTAAATCAGTCTGAAAGAAAATTCATTTCAAGATAAAAACAGACAAGGTAAAACAAAACAAAACAAAACAAAACAAAAACAAAGCTTCCTTGACACTATATTTTCCTGCTACTATATTATTTTGTTTATCCATTATGGTAAAATTTCATGAAGTGTTGTTTACACATGGCGTATAAATTCCTCATGACCTACATACTCTTTAGCCTGCTGCAGCTTGGCTTCAGCCTCTACTGTTCCACTGAAAATGTTCTTTTCAAGATGAAAATATTTCCCATAAAGTGATTCACCATTATGTTGCATTTATTGAAGTGGCTTTGTGTTGGTAGCATTTTCCATTCTTTATAGGTTTGTATTGGCTACTCCATTCAGGAGGAAAACGATTTTCTACTGGACATTTTTCATGGAATTTGGGTACATGCTCTTGTCTTAGATGGGCCACTAGTTATTGTTCTGTAATGTGAATCCATGGAAGTCTCAGAATTTTGGTCAATGGGGACATAAATAAGACTGCTTTGACACTCAACTGTGCTTTTTCTTAAGAAAAAAGGAGTTAAGCACATAAATTACAGCATTAGCAGAAACGATATATTTAAGTAGGACACCAAATTTTAAAACAAAATATGCAGGAAAACATGCTTTTGTAGAATTATGATTTGTTTTCACAGATCCTTTAGCATTCTCTATCACTGTTTAGTCTAGCTCAGATTTTCATTTTGACTTAATTAATTATTAACTATGAATATTTCCTTCAACAATCACAAACTATTTATACTTCTTGGTGAAAGTTCTGCTTGGATATATAAACATGTGCCCCTTTATAAGGAAGATTGTTTTGAGTATACAACAAAGGGTCATGAGAAGAAATTGATGTGAACTCATCGAGTTGATCCTCTGGCTAATCTGAAACCTGTGGACTTTAACCCTCCTTGGATCTACCAGGCATGAGGGCTCTAACTGCTTTGTTACAGTGTTAGAACCAGGGGGTTTATTTTTTTCCTCTGACTCCTGGTATTAGTTATGTTTTTGGCTTTAAATTTAGTTTTCTGGGGTTATGGACATTGGGGAGGGTATGTGCTATGGTGAGTGCTGTGAAATGTGTAAACCTGGTGATTCACAGACCTGTACCCCTGGGGCTAATAATACATTATATGTTTATAGAAAAATTAAAAAATTAAAAAAAGAAAAGAAAAAAATAAAAATAAATAAATTTAGTTTTCATTATAGTTATGCAGACAATGTAGTTTGAAGATGCAAATAGCTCAATAGGACAGGGACAGTGCTGTTTCCCCACTACAGAAACTCTCTTTTTTTTTTTTTTTTAAATTTCCTCTGGATATTTGCCTCCACAAATCTAGATAATGGTACTTACCTTACTGCTTCTGGATTTGTCAGTTTCAGGCACTACTGACCAATTTCCTATGATAGAAGAGAAGACACTGTTCTCTGCCATGCCTCCTGTTGTATCAATGTATCAATAGATACATTTCTAACCTTTACCAATCCATAATTTTCCATTGTATTAGACTGAACTCTGTGCCATTGCTATGCTTTTGATGGAAAGTGTTTTAATGTTGTTTTTTTAAATTATGTTCAGTTAGCCACCATATAGTACATCATTAGTTTTCGATGTAGTGTTCAATGATTCATTAGTTATGTATAACACCCTGTGCTCATCACATGTGCTCTCCTTAATACCCATCATCCTGTTACCCTCCTCCCCTCTGAAACCCTCAGTTTGTTCCCCAGGGTCCATAGTCTCTCATGGTTCAGCTCCCTCTCTGATTTCTCCCCCTTCAGATTTCCCTCCATTCCCCTATGGTCCTCTGTGCTATTATTGCTTATGTTCCACATATGAATGAGCCATATGATAATTCTCTTTCTCTGCTTGACTTACTTCACTTAACATAATGCCCTCCAGTTCCATCCATGTTGATACAAATGGTGGGTATTCATCCTTTCTGATGCCTGAATAATATTCCATTGTATATATGTAGCACCTCTTCTTCCTCCATTCATCTGTTGAAAGGCATCTTGGCTCCTTCCACAATTTGGCTATTGTGGACATTGCTGCCATGAACATTGGGATGCATGTGCCCCTTCTTTTCACTACATCTGTATCTTTGGGGTCAATACCTAGTAGTGCAATTGCCAGGTCATATGGTAGCTCTATTTTCAACAGAGTGGCTGTACCAGCTTGCATTCCTACCAACAGTGTAAGAGGGTTTCCCTTTCTCCACATCCTTGCCAACATTTGTTGTTTCTTGTTTTGTTCATTTTTGTCATTCTAACTGGTGTAAGGCAGTGTCTCACTGTGGTTTTGATTTGTATTTTCCTGATGGCTAGAGATATTGAGATTTTTTTCATGTGTGTGTTAGCCATTTGTATGTATTCTTTGGAGAAATGTCTGTTTATGTCTTCTGCCCATTTTTTTGACTGCATTATTTGTTTTTTGAATGTTGAATTTGAGAAGACTATGTGACCACCAAGCCAGCCCTGCTAAAAATACTAGGGGGATTCTATAAAAGAAAGACCCCAAGAGTAATATAGACCAGAAATTTACAGAGACAATCCATTGAATGTTGGTATTTTCATAATGTATAGTTATGGAATTATTAGAGATAAAACAAAATTCAGTGTTTATAATAGCTGAGCCATTTGACAATTATGAATACTTTCTTTCTATTGTGGTACATTTGTTTAATTGGTTGGTTGTTTTTTTAAATATACTTTATTAATAAATCTTCCTCATGCCCCCCCTAATTTGCTGAATCTCCTCTGAACACAATCAAACAAGTGGAACATTCCATTTTTATCATCTCAGAAACATCTTTGTTGGAGTCTTTTGGTTTACTTGAGTGGACTAGTTGCTTTATAGAGCTGCCGCTGAGACTCTCCTAAAGCATCATTCTGGGAATACTCTTGTCTCTTGTATTAAAGTCTCTGTTTCCCATTTTCATGACTGCTGCTCTCCTTGACGGAGGCCCTGCTTTTCCAGGTTTTTGAGAAAGGGAGAAAAGGAGATAACTTTTGGGGGGATCTGAAATGTCATTATTCTTTGTTCACACTGAATTACTATTTCATTGCCCAAGTTGGTATATTAGTCAGAGTTCTAGAGAAAGAGAACTTGTAGAATGTGTAGGTAGATAGATATGCATACAGATAGATAATGGATGGATGGATGGATGATAAATAAATGGCTAGATAGACAATGGGAGATAGATAGATTTATTGCAAGGAATTGGCTCATGTAATTATAAAGGTTGGCAAGTTCTAAGATCTGCAGAGTGAGTAGGCAAGTTGAGACCAAGGAAAACCAATGGTTTAGTTCATGTGACTACAAAGACCTGAGAACCAGGGGAGCCAGTGGTATAATTCCTATTTGAAGACCAGCAGACTGAAGACTCAGGAAGAGTTCATGTTTCAGTTTTAATCTGAAGATAACAGTGCTCCAGTTCATAGGCAGTCAAGCAGGAGGAATTCTCTCTCACTCAGGAGAGGGTCAACCTTTTTGTTCTATTCAGGTTTTCAGTTGGTTAGATGAGACCCACTCATGTTAAGAAGAGCAATCTGCTTTCCTCAGTCTACCAATCTGAATGTTAATCTTACCCAAAAACATCCTAGAAGAAACACTCAGAATAACATTTACTGAATATCTGGACACCCTATGATCCAATCCTGCCTGTTGCCACATAAAATCACTTTCCCTGAGCCATTTGAAGACATTTATCCATTTTCTGCTAGCTTCAAGAATCCCTCTTAATAATATGATGCCTAATCCATTTTTTGATTGGTCTGAGGCATATGGCTGGGGTGTCTGATCCTGTTCCTCATTACCAGATGCCAGGTGATAGCTGGGATTTTTGTAGGGAGATCTCTAATATGAGTATCTTTAGATAATTTTTCTTGGGCTGATCGGTATTCCTAAAAAGAAATCTTTTAGCATCATGCCTGGAAAATAAAGTTCTGGCCTCTAGAGACCTAAGAGCCTAGGAAAATAATTAAGATATAACATTTCATGTAATCTCTTTGTTTTTCAAAGCACCAAACCTTAACTTAATTTAGTGTCCTCTGGTCCATATACCTTCTATTTTACCTCCCTTAGAGAATAGACTTGCATTTACTTCCAGAGTTGGAATGGTAGATAGGATATAGAGATCCAATGGCTTTATGAATAGAATTTCAACCTACCATTTTTACCTCCCATTTATGTCCATCTCCTTGAGATCCTGAAGATGCTAATTTCTGACCCTTATAGAAGTACCATGATACAATTTGGGTAGTTCTCATGTCTATGTTGTCTTCAAGGTCATTTATTACTCATTTTTCTGTTTCCTGGCTTCCAAAATTCTGTGGCTATTGTTTTTTTCCTAATTTTCTTTGTCCCTTGTTGTTCTATCCCTTAAAACATTGCTTTTTTTAAAAAAAGATTTTATTTATTTATTTGTCAGAGAGAGAGAGAGTGAGAGCAAGCACAGGCAGACAGAGAGGCAGGCAGAGGCAGAGGGAGAAGCAGGCTCCCTGCCGAGCAGGGAGCCCGATGTGGGACTCGATCCCAGGATGCTGGGATCATGACCTGAGCTGAAGGCAGCCGCTTAACCAACTGAGCCACCCAGGCATCCCTACTTTTTTTTTTTTTAATGAGGTTTTCAGATTAAGTGATGCTAAATGTTTGTTCAGTGTACAATCATCACCTAAAGGCTAGTTCTTGCTTTTTACACTTTGATCAAAGTTTGGGAGTTAGGAGGTGAGGAGGAATTACATGGTAGTGTGATGTTACTCAAATTAAGACTCATTGTCTTTCTCCTAATCCAAATGTATGATTTTTGCTTTTAGTCATCTGACTAAACTGCTCAATCATCTGAGCTACACATGAAAAATAAATTTCAGGTTTACTTATTAAATACTGAATGCTACAATATCACAAGGACCTTTATAAATAAACTAAAAATATTTCCTGCCCATTCATCATGTGCAAAACCTTGTTATCTAGCTATTGTCTCAAGCAACTTATGATTTGGTATGAAAAATTGGCCTGCAAAATAAAAAGAAGTAATGAATCAAGATAATAATACAAGCAATTTTATTAATTTCTGCATTACTGCATTCCATGTACCCAGATCCAAACAAATTATCGTTCATGTGACTACATGATAACCTCCCAGATTCTGAGTCACTGGAACAGATGACAGAAGTACACTTTATGATGATTAAATGCACCACTTAGCATGTATTTGTGATTTCTACCTCTTTGGAGGTTTCAAAATTAAGGCTGTGTCATCTCTCAGAATAAGTTAAGTGTGACTCAATTTGGAAATTAAGGGATTTTTAGTGATTATTTTTATTATGATTAGGTTCATCTATATGTGACAAATGATCTTAAATTTCCTAAACATAGAGATTTTATGAAGACAAACCAGTATTTCTTGTTTAGATGAACAGAGAATGGGGTCCAGGGCTCATGTACCATAATTACCTGGCACCAGAAATTTCTGTCTTGCCATTTCACTCTCCTTAGAATGGCCTCTTATTGTCCAAGATGGAAGCGTGAGCTCCAGCCACCATTTCCTTTTTCCAACCAACAGGAAAGAGGAAGCGCCGGTGTCTTCATCTTGGGATACTTCCTGGAAGCTACGTGCAGCTCATTGGTTAAACCTTGGTCACATGGTCACACTTACCTGAAAGGAGTGGCGAAAAACATATCTATTCCAGGCCATTTTGGATTCAGTAACTATGGGAGTTTCTATTTCTTGGAGGAAAGTTAGGACAGATACAGGAAAGAAAGAGCAGGCTACTTCACAGGGATACTATATATCCATCCTGTGATTCTACACTGTTGCAATCTGAAAAACACTGGGGAGACAAGAGGTGGTGACAAGTGACCCTGGTGCTGGGTGTCATGTCAGAAAAAGGATAGACAATTAGTTGTCTGTTTCATGACTATTGCTGCTATGTTGGGATCCAGTTGGGAAGGAAATACTCTTAAAAATATGCACATCTCCCTGATATGAGGAAGTGGAGATGCAACGGGGGTGGGGGTTAAGGTGGTAGGAAAAGAAAAAATGAAACAGGATGGGATCGGGAGGGAGACAAACCAAAAGAGACTCTTAATGTCATAAAACAAACTGAGGGGGGTGGGGGGGAGAGGGGTTGGGAGAGGGTGGGGGGGTTACATTATATGTTTAAATTAAAAAAAGCTTTAAAAAAAGTTAAAAAAATATGCATTTTGATTGTGAAATACCTTAGACACACAGATAATTCTGATGCCTATTATCTTTCACTCAATTTTAACAGATTTTGTTACATTTACTTCTGATATCTCTTGTCCTGACAGGAGCAGAAGTACCACCACCTCCTCCATCTCTTCCTTTATGCATTTGAATCTTTACCAGTGATGTAGGCTATTTGTGCTGGAATAGAACGTATTCACTCATGACATTATGTAGGTGCCATGTGGTGATTAAGGGTGTCTTGGCTAATAGGGATCTAAAAAAGCACTGTTGGGGCGCCTGGGGTGGCTCAGTGGGTTAAGCTTCTGCCTTCCGCTTGGGTCATGATCTCAGGGTCCTGGGATCAAGCCCCAAGTTCGGCTCTCTGCTCAGCCAGGAGCCTGCTTCTCCCTCTCTCTCTCTCTCTCTCTGCCTGCCTTTCTGCCTACTTGCGATCTCTCTCTCTGTCAAATAAATAAATAAAAATTAAAAAAGCACTGTTTTCTCAGGTATGACTACTGATCTTAAGAAGACACAATCCAATTAATATTGCTTGTATCTATTAAAAATATAAATTTCAGCTTAAAAACCTACAGTACTAGGGGCACCTGGGTGGCTCAGTTGGTTAAGTATCTGCCTTTGGCTCAGGTCATGATCTTGGGGTCCTAGGATGGCATCCCAAGTCAGGTTCCCTGCTCAGTGGAGAGTCTGCTTCTCCCTCCCTCTCTGTCTTTCTCCCCCTCCACCCCCACATTCATGCTTTCTCTCTCATGCTATCTCTCTTAAATAAATAAAATCTTAAAAAAACTATAATACTATTTGTACACATATTTGAAGGATATAGCATATATCATTTAAAGAGAAATGAACAGCTAAAATAAATATATGTGGATATATAGAGAAAAATGTATATTTATTAAGTGACCTACTTGACTACATTTTTTTTATTGCTATAAATCCCTGTATATTGTACTTAACTTTTTTCTTTTCTATTTAAGAGCAGTCCTTCAATAACAGATCTTATAGTTCTAAGTGATACAGTAATATCTCCCTATCCTAGATGGGGTTCTCTGGAAGTAGACTATGACACTGTGATTTATGTACAAGTGGTTTCAGGGGAGGGTGTGGGGGGGGGGAAGGGGAACTGAATGGAAGAAGGTGGGCTGAAAAATGGTTGTAACAAAAATCTGAGCTAATCCCACAGGAGCTGGAGCTGGGCTGGCCCTTTAGTGCTGTCTCTTCCCATCTACAGGCCAGTGATGAGACAGGAGGGGTATCTGAAGAAAAGATGTGCCTTGAGCAAGCATCTCTCTTCTGCCTGAGGCTGTGAGATCTGAGACCCCAAGCTGAATGGACACATGGGAGGCATGCTACCCCCTCCACTTTGAGGGAGGCACATCCCTAGTTCTTGTACCTTAACAAGTCATGTCTTATATTTTAGTGTATTTTTAGCCAATTATGATTCCCTTCATTTTCATCAAACACACAGTTGTAAGGGTTCACTATAATATTATTCAAACTTCTTTGCAAAGAAATATGAGGAATCTCAAGAAAATAGATACGGAGATCGACCAAATTTTTAAAAATTATAAAAATTTTCATAAAAAGTTTTATTTCTTGGTGGAAAACACTTTCTTTCTGAACTCTCTGAAGCATCTTTAAGGAGATGAGTTTCTGAGACTCTGGTCATTGGAAGAAGCCTGCTTTTGGAATCGGATGTATCTGATTTTGAACCTAAACAATTAGTTCCTTGCTGTGTGACTTTAACAAGTCACACAACCTCTCCGTGATTCCATTTTCTGAACAAAGCCCTTTGTCCAAGGTCCCTTTGGACTCTGAGACTCCCCAACTTAGGAGGGGATGAAGCTGACACTTCCTGTGGAGTGAAAATCAAAACTGTTGAAGGCCTGACCAACCTTCTGTCCACCTGTCAATAGAATTACCCTATCACTGAAGATACCTTTGTGAGACAACTTTTATATCAGGAATGCCCGGAGTAGGCTGTTGAATGTGACTTCATGCCGGGGCCTCCCTACTGCAAATCCTGCCTTACGAAAGGCTTAATTTTTTTGGCTCCACCTGCAGTGGGGAACAAGGGAAACACCCAAGGGTAGCACAAGCAGGTGCCAGCCACAGGAAGTGCAGTCTCAGAGCCTGGGTCCAGATCACATTTCAAGCACTGGCGTTGGTATAATTGGATTGCTATTTGCCCGGTGCACACCCTCCTGGCATCTAATGAGCAGCCCTCTCTCTCCATTTGTGTGCTAACATAGGAGACTTTAATTAAGATGGAGGGGCAGCTCACAGGAAAGGTGTTGGAGTCTGTTCAGCCTCTGAGCTCACTGAGCATGACTCATCCTTCAAGCTGGGGGCCTGCACTCTGAGACTTGTGTCCCTGCCCTCACCTACCCTCACACATAGATTCCTCTTTTTTTCTTCCCATTTCTAATTGAGGGAAGATATGCTTTATTTGAAGTGAGAATCCCCCTGTGTCCATGAATGTCTTCCACTCTTGCAAATTACTGCCAAGGGAATCATAACTCAAGTCATGCAGACAGAGGGCAGTTTGATGATCTCATAGAGGAGTCCAGCGGGTGAAGCGGGGGGGCAGGCAGATCAGGGGAACTTGGCTCAGTCTGAGCTACATGAGCTTTCTTCTCTCTTTGAGCAAGAAAGAGCATAGGCTGTGCTCTCAGGCACATGACAGAGAGATAGGAAGGAGAGCTCAGCCCGCGGCAATCCGGGATCAATCAATCTGTCAACAGAACCTACCGGGATATTTATGGAACATCTGATATACGAGTGAGGGAAACCCAATGTGCATTATGATTAATTGTTTAAAAATATTCCTTAAAACATTCAGAGGAAAAAAAGAAGAGAATTTGCCCCTTTAAAAACTGAATGGAAGTTTCTGACATTGTTGAGAATGGAAAACTGGCTGGAAACCTGCTTTGTGTGTAGTGCAGTAAATAGACTACTTAAGCCTTGTTTCCCCCACCCCCCACCCCCGAAAAATAGCTTTTCTTTCTCTTCATTCAGATATTTATACTCTGAGTAATGACTGGGTTAGGGGAACAGCATCATCTGCACCACTGGGATCCCTTATCTCAAGTCCTTGCTCTGCTTGGAGCCCCTGCTTCTACCCCAAACCCTGCCTCAGCAGTTGTCCCAGCTTTGCACCTGAGAGGCAGGAGAGGCTGGCGGGTGGGCATTTCTCAACCCGAAAACCACAGCCACCAATCCTTTTGTCCTTCACATCCTAGAGGCAAAGTGTACTTCCTCCTTTCCTTCACTCAGGGCTGGCGACAGACTTTGCAAGGCCCAGGTCAAAAGGAAAACCCAGGGAGTGAAGTCAATCTCCCCAACCTCCAATGGCCCACTGTTTCAGTTCCCAGCTGGATAGGCAACTCCCCAGGGATTGGAACCTCCATGGCAGAACTCACTTAATACCTGATGGGATGGGTGAGGAACTTGCCTGCATTGCCCACTGAGCAAATCTGGTGCTGCCAGTCTGGGTCAGAGCTGGCCACTGCCCTACCCTGCCCCAAGATATCATGTAGCAGACCCTTGCTGGGATAAGGGGCTGTTGGCTTGCATGTCTTTCCCTGCCAACACAATCTGCTCTTCGCCTCGTGCGGGGGTGAACATGTTCGTGGAGTGGGCAAGGGCATGCCAGGATGCACCCAGGTCCCCATCAGTCTACTTGAGTCCATCCCAGACAGGTGAAACAGCTTGTTTGCCGAGGATCCATGCCTTGCACACACGTTCCATTTATAAAACAGAAAATAAAAAATAAAATCATTAGGAATTTTAAGAGCAATCTCAGAGCATTAAACAATGTGGAGGGCTGTTCTGAATTGCAAGGCGACTTGCTCACAAAGTTGGTCCTGACCCTACGTCTCCTCTGGGAACCAACCTCTCACAAATCCTCCATGAGGGTGCTGTGCCAGTGACGCCTCTTCTCCTGGACCTTGCTCTGTCCCTCTGCACTGACTCTTCACTCTGTGTTCAATTTCCACCTATTGTTTCGACGCCTTTCCAACTTTTCTCCCCATTTTTCTTTTGATTGCCTTCTTTCCACAGGTGGCCTTTTTGAAAGGAGTCAGCAATCACTGGGTGTCTCTACAGCATCCCATCTCATGCACCCTACTCACCCACCTGCAACGAGGCAAGTTCTTTCCTCACTTCACTAAAAGTCTTCTCGTAAAGGTCATTGTCAGACTCTTAATCTCTCAACCCAGAAATTAGATTTTTGATTTTTTATCGTGTCCCACTAAAGATGTGAGGTTTGATGACATTGATGATGCCTTCTCTTGAGACCTACTCCTCAGTTTATTCTCTCTCAGGCCTGGAGGTAAGAAGTTCAAATCAAAGTGTCCAGAGGGCCAGGCCTCCCCCTCCAAAACCTCTGGGGGAATCTCATACCTCCCCTCTTTAAGCTTTTGGTGGCCACAGGCATTTACAGGCTGTGGAATCACCACTCCAATCTCTGCCTCTGTCTCCACATGGCATGGCCAGCTTTCCTGCATGTCCCTGTTTCTTCCCATGGCAGTCTTTTTTAAGGACACTGGTCATAGTGGGACTTCATCTTAACTAATCACATGGGTAGGGACCCCATTTTTACATAAGGTCCCATTCTGAGATACTGGGAGCTTCGAACGTCAACACTTTTAGCTCTAACATATTGTAAAAGTAAAATTATATTTAGAAAAAATACGCAGCATTTAATTTCTTGGCTTCAGTGTGACTCAACTACTTACAGGGTATGACAAAAAGCAAATCAAATAGTGAATGTAGAAGCTATTAGGGACTCAGTCATGGTTCACAAGTATGAGGGTTTATCGTGATTATGAATATGATCCCCTTTCATTTTTTCATGACTGCTCGGTCATGTGTCCACAGACACACTGTGCTTTCCACTCTTGGTGTGAAAGGTACTAACCAGGTGTCATAGCACATAGCAGGACTTTGCTTCTTCCAGAATGTCATGTTTCTTAACTCTATGTTCTCCCAGCCAGTGGGTAATACTGGGCTGTGAAAAGGGGTGAAATTTTACCCCAGATGGAAGGGCATGTTGGAGGGACAGTGGGGAAGGCAAGCTTTAGGAGTAAGGCAGTGAGGGGCTGGGAGTTCACGAACCCGTGACAGCATGCTCCCCGCCTCCACTCACCTCCTGCTCTCACAGCTAGAGACACTTCACCAGTCAGTCCTGCTTCTGGTCCTTGGAGCTGTCCGGCTTTTAGACGAATTTGAGGTGTTTCAGGAGCCTGCATTAAGCCAGCCTTCCTGATCTTGCCAAGAATAAGCCCTGCTTCATGGCTGTTACAATAAGAGCGCTTCCAAGCTCTCAGTCATCAGCCTCTTGCACCCAGAGCCCTGTCACTATACCCCTTTTCAAAATTACCTCCCTATTGGCCTTATTGTGGAGTCTGAACTCCACTGTGAGTTAAAGCACGGAAATGCCTTGTTAAGTAGCGAGCCATCGGGAGACAAGCTTCACCAGCCCCAGAGCCCACAGCTTGCTCAGTTCAGCCCAGGAACAGACAGAGTCTTCGTGGTGCAGCAACGTCCACCCAAAATGTTCCATGGGGCAATCACCAAAATGGCTCTTGGGGAAGGGCGCCTGGGTGGCTCAGTGTGTTAAGCCTCTGTCTTTGGCTCAGGTCATGATTTCAGGGTCCTGGGATAGAGCCCTGCATCTGGTGCTCTGCTCAGCAGGGAGCCTGCTTCCCCCTCTCTTTCTGCCTGCCTCTCTGCCTGCTTGTGATCTCTGTCGAATAAGTAAATAAAATCTTAAAAAAATGGTTCAGGAAAGCCTGTCTATAGCCCATGGAATAGGGCAGGAAAATGGAGCTTCAGATCCTGATTGTATCACTATGAACTGATGACTTCAATCTTTATCTTCATTTTCCTATCATAGAACAGAGATTTTTCCACTTTATAGAGCTCAGCAAGGAGTGAAAAGGGTAACTGGGGGATGGGCATTAAGGAGGGCGTGTGATCTGATAAGCACTAGGTTTTATAGGCAGCTTAAGAATCATTGAACACTACGTAAAAATTAATGGCGTACTATAGGTTGGCTAATTGAATTTCAATAAAAGAGAGGAAATGAATACATGAGAGCAAGTAGTCAAAGTGTTTGTAGAGTGTCTGGTATGTTTTGGAGAACATGAACACCCAAGTTCATGCTGCATGTGAAAGGCACATAGGAGTCCTTTTAAATGGAAATAGACCCATTGTTCTGCCTTTTTCTCCTGTATTCCATCCCTTTATTCCTCGCCTTTTTAAAGCATCATTCTGTGGCTGACCCTGCACCCTCATGTAGATATGCTTCTTAGTAAAACTGGGTTATTGGTTGGCTTAATACAAATAAGAAATTTTTGTGGCCGGAGCTGCCTGGAGATGAAGTGGAATGCCTCATAAGATGCTTACTATTATAGGGGATGTGTAAGCAAAAGCCTGGATAACCACGTGGCAGAATTGTCCATTTTTAATTATTTATTTAACAAATATTTACTGTACACTCACTATATACCAGGCATTGTATATAACACTGCAGAAACAAAAATAAATAAATCTTGTAGGTCTAAAACTTTCGCTGGAATTTTAGGCTGGAGCTATCACTAACTACTCAGCATACATCACCTTTTTATTGGTGGTGTGCCTCTTTTTATGCCTCTTTCCTCCTTACTGTGTTCACAGCTTCATGCAGGCAATCCTCTGTCTAGAAAGTCTTATCTAAATTGCATTGATTTGGGTTCAGTCCCTACGTGTGTTCCCATAGTACCTGGCTTATCACTGTAAACTCTAATCCTTGATATGCTGTGGATTCTTTGAGGCCCATGGCGATAATATTTTATTAATCTTAGCTCTCAACAGTTAGCATAGTGCTTGGCATCAGGTAGATGTACAAATTGCATTTGTTGATTCCATGTGAAATGAGACTATACCTGCCCAGACAATGGTCAGATTAAGGAGGTTATTTTTTCCTTTTAAGTAATATCTGAAATTGTTAAAATCAATACATGTTCCTTAGAGATTTGAAAAATCCAGAACAAAGAGAGGATTAAGAAAATAAAAATATACTTGCTATCTTACCACCCAAACACATTGATAACAAATCCTTTTGACTTTATAGTTTCTTATACATATACTTTAAAGACTATTATACATTAATTAATATTTTGCTATGTGCAGTAATAGAAAAACCTCCAAACATCAATAGGTTACATAATACAATTTTATTTGTCCCTTATGTGAAGTTCAAATGTATGTTTCTAACTGGGGGCAGGGGATGGGTTTCTCTCCTTCCAGTGATGATGCAGAGACCTGGGCTCCTGCCATCTTGGGGCTCTGCCATCTTTGACCCAGGGCTTCTGAAAATGTTGACTTGAGGAGAAAGGGCTGGATGATCTTCAAGGGAACTTTTTAAGAAGACCTGGAAGTAGCCATATCACTTTCTCTTGTAGTTCTTTATCTAAAACTTCATTGTAAGTTAGTATTATGTTAAGCAATAAGTTAGAAATGAGGTTACTCCTCCTCCTGAACTAACTCCAAGAAAGGCTGAACAGTGTAGTATGGTTGAGAGCCGGAAATAAAGGATAGGGGTTTAATGAACTTGCAGCAGCCCCTCCACAAATTCAAGTGCTTTAAAAGAAAAAAAAAATATTTATTTGAGAGAGAGAGTTCATGCACACATGTGCAAGCAGGGGAGTGGGGAGAGGGGCAGAGGGGGAGAGAATCTCCAGCAGACTCCCTGTTGAGCACAGAGCCTGACATGGGGCTCGATCTAAAGACCCTGAGATCATGAACTGGACCGAAATTAAGAGTCTGATAGTCAACCGACTGAGCCATCCAGGTGCCTCTCAAATGCCTTTCTTTCTTTCTTTTTTTTTAAAATTTATTTATTTGACAGAGAGAGATCACAAGTAGTCAGAGAGACAGGCAGAGAGAGAGGGGGAAGCAGGGTCTTGCTGAGCAGAGAGCCCAGTGGGGGGCTCGATCCCAGGACCCCGGAGTCATGACTTGAGCTGAAGGCAGAGGCTTAACCCACTCAGCCACCCAGGTGTCCCTCAAATGCCTTTCTAAGTACATATTTTATAGATTATATTTTCACTAAAAATAATCATAAGCCTTTTCCATATTATTACATAATTTTTCAAAATAGTGGGTAAATATTATGTTCCTGTGTTACAGATGAGGATGGTAAAGGCGAAGTAATTTGCCCGAGGCCCTCAGCCAATATACATCAGTGCTGGTCCTCAACCCTCCTATCCAGATCTCTCTCAGAGTTCTTTGTAAAGATATACATTCAGAAATGCAAAGGGAAGAACGTTAATAAAACCCTTGTCATGATGGAAACTGGGAAGATCATCTTGAGAGTATCTTGAAGCTTGATTAAGAATGACCAACACGGGGTGCCTGGGTGGCTCAGTGAGTTAAAGCCTCTGCCTTCAGCTCAGGTTATGATCCCAGGATCCTGGGATGAAGCCCCGAATCCGGCTCTCTGCTCAGCAGGGAGCCTGCTTCCTCCCCCCTCTCTCTGCCTGCCTCTCTGCCTTTACTTGTGATCTGTCTGTCAAATAAATAAAAATCTAAAAAAAAAAAGAAAGAATGACCAGCATTCAGATATTTCATACCAGATATATACTTTTGAGACAGAAAAAAAAATACAAAACTCTCAACAAAATGCGGTATTGGATGAGGCTTGGTGGGTTGGGAGTGTTTACATTGCTCATCACTTAGAGTGAGTGGGTGGTTTGGCCCATGGCCACTGTTCTTTGAGTTAGCTTTGACCCTTGACAACTTAGTGGCCATTCAACCCATGCTGGAGATTCCCAAGAGGAGAGAACTGGCCTTGCCGTTTGTGAATAACAACACTGATTCTTGGAACCAAGAAAATGTTTTGTTAGGCTGATGGTTTCTCTTTTCCATAATATTGCATTGAGGGTCATGAGTTCTTGAGGTGTGACACTAACTGGGAAAATTCAAAATTCAGCTAATACCTATTTGCTGGATTCTGAGCCTATATAAGTCTTGTGGAAGCCAAGAACGTGTTTATCAACAGACAGAGCGAAGTTTCATTTCTCCTGTAAAATGACCCCTCAATGTGATATATGTATATTGAGTGCCCTTGTGTGACTAAGAGCTATCTAAAAAAGAAAAAAAATATAGCCACCTCCTGAAGCATGTATAAATTGCTTTCTTAGACCCTATAAAATTTTAGCTAGCACCAAACATAGAACTTCATTCATCATCCTGCAAGTGAGGACTGCCAAGGGAAGCCGGTTCTTCCTGAGCCGAAAGTGGCAACACTCCAGGATTGGCAGGAATCAAATGAATCATTTCCTGCTTTTAGTTTTAGATAAATAATCAGAAAAGATTGTCTAGATTATGATCCAAAAGCCATTTTTCATAGCTCTGAGGATTCAGAATCCTTAACTTCATGTGGAAGCCCCTCTTTCTAATGATTTTATTGCACAGTATGGAAGAGAAGGCAGACGAACCTACCCAGGCCATGCTGAATTTTTAATGCAGGGAAGACTTGTGATCTCAGGGTGGTGAGTGCATTCGGCACATCTTTTTATTTCTGTATTTTGATGCTTTGCTATCTGGGGCCCTGCTGACCCTGGAGGGACTGCCCCTCTCAGGGTTAACTAATTCCTAGAGACCGTAAACAGCTCTAGTTGGAGTGTGCTCTCATAGGCAGACTGATCCATCTAGCGCTCAGACTCCTAACCACCTCCTCTGTCTGGCTTTCACACTCTGGGCCACCATCCTCCTGCCCTAATCTCCCCAGGGCTACATATCAGACAATCAGGGGCAGTACCTGTGCTCTAGAGCCCGCTGAAGTGATTCAAACTAGCCAGTCCTCAGTCTGCTAACCCTCTTTACCTGGTCTTTCCTGTGGAAACCACAGCAGAGTCTCCTTGTTGGGTTTTCCTGCTCCTGCTGCCTCCCAGCCCACCCTGGTGCTTCCCCATGTGACCCCCCATGCCATGGCCTGCCCCCTCCCCTTTGGATCTGTTACTATGACAAATTCTCTTTTCAATGACAGTTGTCTCCATATCTGTTGGACTGGCCATACCTGAATAATAATGAAATTTACATTTTAAGATGATGAAGTGAAAGAGAAAGGAAGAGAGAGAGAGAAAAAAATATAAGAGTCAAGGGCTGGGGTTCCAGTCCCAATTCTGTCGACTTCTTTCCTGGGACATCTTGGACAAGTCTCCTAATTTCTCTGGACCTCAGTTTTCTTGTCCTTAAAATGAGGTGGCTGGATGTCTCCAGACAAACCCTGAAATTTCTTCAGATGTTCAAATTCTAGTTTATTTCTTTAGAATGTAATAGACTATTCTTTTTTAAAGATTTTATTTATTTATTTGACAGACAGAGATCACAAGCAGGCAGAGAGAGAGGAGGAAGCAGGCTTCTGGCTGAGCAGAGAGCCCGATGCGGGGCTCGATCCAAGGACCTGGGATCATGACCTGAGCCGAAGGCAGAGGCTTTAACCCACTGGGCCACCCAGGCGCCCCTGTAATAGGCTATTTTTTATGTAGATTTCCAAATGATGTGATTTCTTCATTAGGCATTTGCTGAGTACCTGCTATTTGATGAGCACTGACCTAGGTACTAGAGGTCCAAAGATGGTTAAGAAAAATTTCTGTCTCTCTCAAGGTCTGCTATGCCTCAAAGGCAGTAGAACACTCTCAAGTTAAAAGATTAAACATCAGCTGGGAAATACAGAATTAATGTTAGGTATATAGACCAGATACGATGGCAAGATTTCCCCCCATTCCCAACTAGGTCCCTTTTCCATTGTATATGTGCAGACATCCATAAACTACAGAGCCAAACAAGAGGTATGGGGTCATGTGTCCCCAGAGGTTTTCATATTTCTAAGCTTCTTTTTGATCTTAGAAGTTTCTTAATTATTGCTTTTCTATGAGTTGACATATTCATCATTCAAGCACTCCAGGTTCCTTGGGGGAAATGCTTCTCATCCCCTAGTACCTTTCTCCATCCCATCACATCCACAGAGTGTCATATGCTCTGTCAATGCTGTAGGTGAGGACATTTTGGGGGGATTTCTGGTTCCTGTTTTGTTGGCCAGAAGAGAAAAAATTCCATTCTGAATTCCACTTTCCAGAGTTTCCATCCATTACATGCCCCTCCTCCTGATTCTGTTTTCTTTATCTTCTATGCCCTCCCCCCACCACTGGTGTTAGCCACAGTTAAAACTTTCTGCTGCTGTCTCACTGGGACTTTGCTGTTCCCTCTTTTCAAGTATACTTTCTTATGCTGTAAGTAGGGATAATATTTTCAAAAAATATTAAAACAAGACATTTTTTCCTTTCCCATAAACTATGTTGCCTAGCAATTCCATCTGGGTAATGAATCAATGCCGTTCATTACTTTGGGGAGATTGTGGCTACCAACTAGAACAAAGAATTCATTGCTTGATTTCTTTTTTATTTTTATTTTTTTTATTTTTGAGTTTCATACTAGATTTTTTAAAAGTACATAGAGAGATAGTAAGCCTGTCAGCTTATTTCTCATGGAAAGAGAAGAGTTTTTTTTTCTTTAAATTTTCCAAATTTCCATTTATTTATTAAAAAAAACAACAAACCAGGGGCGCCTGGGTGGCTCAGTGGGTTAAAGCCTCTGCCTTCGGCTCAGGTCATGATCTCAGGGTTCTGGGATCGAGCCCCGCATATGGCTCTCTGCTCAGCAGGGAGCCTGCTTCCTCCTCTCTCTCTCTCTGCCAACTTGTGATCTCTGTCTCTCAAATAAATAAATAAAAATCTTAAAAAAAAAACAACCCAAAACCAAACCAAAACCAAGTTGGAGTATCTGAGTTTATTTGCCTTTAGCCATTATGTAGAGAAGACAAGAAGAAATATGTAAGTTTGTCTCAAATAGGAAGAGAAAACCTCTGCTGATGTGATGGGGGAAAGCCAGGCAGCCAGGAAGAAGATGCCTGCCTTGCCAAGAGTAATCTGGAGTCTCCATTCTCTGGATCTCCACTCATGTTGTGGACCATGCTAGACTTATCAGTGATAGGCTGAGGCAGAAGCTGAAAGGGGGGAGGACTTGCTTCCAAAATTCTGGAAGGGGAATTCTTGAGTGTCCACTATACAGAAAAGCAACAGTGGGTGGAGCAACAGTGGAGGTGGAGCAACAGTGGGGTTCAGCAGAAGCCGGACAGGGAATTCTCAAGGGCACTTTTAATTCTTTTCAAAGACTGCAAGTGACATGGAAGAAATCTACAGTTTCCAAGGTGACCCTTTGTGGGACAAAGAAGGAACTCTATAAACAATCTGCAGAAGGGACAAGCCCAAGGAACCAAGCCAGCTGGACAAGGCAGTGGTGTCAGAGGGTCCCCCTTGTCAGCAAGAGCAGAGATAGAGAGCCCAGCATCAACAAAAGGTGACTGAGCTTCCAGGGGCACTCACCCCAGAGGAGCAGCGGGTCCTTCCTCTTTAGAAACACTGAAGGCAGAGGCCAGGCGTTAGATTTTGAAATGACCTCAAACCAGGAGATAAGAACTTTAAACCAGAGGCTAGCAGGAGCCAGCAAAGAGGGATAATGCAGAACCCAGACACTCTTCTCTTGCTTTCATATTTCTAGCATCCAGCTAGATGGAGAGGTGGAAAGCAGAACTGTGGGGGAGAAGCATTAAAATCTGAGCATTTACCTTGAGGAGTTCAAGTTTACCTACAGGACACTTGTCTTATGTTCATTAGTTGGCTATCTTAATGCACAGATACTTTAAAGTAATCTTGTATTTAGTGAGCGGGTCTGAAAAAGCACATGAACATACACATCTATACATCTAATTGTAATGAGACCCCATGGTCCAAGGTCATCATTCTACAAGCACAAAGGCCATAAGCATGACTTGTTCTGTGTTACAGGGCTAGTTTATCATGAGGCAGGACTAAATTTAGGGCCCAAGGAAGTCAGGAGGGCCTGGAAATCTCTCCATGACACTAGCCCTTGGAAATATTGTACATGTTCATTTTGGTTATGGCAGGCATGCTATCATTCTTAAAAGATTTTATGAATTCCTAGAATGCCTTTTTTTCTTACAGAGTTTTAAAATGTTTCCCCCAGTTTTAGTCCTTTAGACATAGATAAATGAAAACATTTTAGTATCACACTGCTTTTCAAAGTGTGGTCACCAGAACTGTAGCATTGGCATCACCTGAGAATATGCCAGAAATTAAATTTATCAGATCCCATCCCAGGCCTACTGAATCAGAAACCCTGGCGGTTTAAGTCCAAGAGTCTATGATTAATTGATTGATAGACTGATTGATTTTAAAAGATTTTTATTTATTTATTTTAGAGAGAAAGAGGGAGGGAGAGAGTGGATGAGTGGGGTGAGGGGCAGAGGGAGAAGCAGACTTCCTACTGAACACAGAGCCTGATGTGGGACTTGATCTCAGCTTCCTGGGATTATGACTTGAGCCTAAGGTAGCTGCTTAACCGACTGAGCTACCCAGGTGACCCCAAAAGTCTGTGTTTTAACAAGCCTTCCAGGTGTTTCTGATGCATAAAGTTTGAAAATCCATATTATCATACTGTAATTAGCCACAGATCCAGAAGTTTATCTATCACTTCTTATAAAGGCTCAGATATAAAATTCATGTACATACTTTTAAAATAGAGGTATGGCTGCTTCTAAATTCAGTACACAAAAGAGCATTTCTGTTTCTATCCCTTTCCTCAAGACTCAGTAGAAACCATAAAAAAAGGTAAAACATGGGGAGATGGAAAGAAGAAGGGAGTTGGGGGAAATCGGAGGGGGAGACTAACCATGAGATATTGTGGACTCTGAGGAACTAACTGAAGGTTTTGGAGGGGAGGGAGTGGGAGGTTGGGTGAGCCTGGTGGTGGGTATTGTGGAGGGCACATATTACATGGAGCACTGGGTGTGGTGCATAAACAATGAATCTTGGACCACTGAAAAGAAATTAAAAAAAAAAGTGGGCACGTACAACATGGAGCACTGGGTGTTACACATAAACAATGAATCTTGGAATACTACATCAATAACTAATGATGTACTGTATGGTGACTAACATAACATAATAAAAATGATAAAATAATAAAAAATAAAAAAAATAAAAGCACTTTTGCAGAAGAAAAATAAAAGGTAAAACAGGGAAAAGAGAAGCAGCTTCAGTGGAAGCATATGTGCCATGTGCTGGGAAACATGGATGGGATGGAGGGAGGTGTGGAGCTAAGACACATTTGCTCTCATACTTTATAAGCAAGACACAGATTTCCCTGTCCAAATCTTGGAAAATCCAGCCAGTGATCTCATAAGTGTGGTCAGCCTCAGAGCTGTGGTTGGAGAATGCCTCTGATTGACACTGATGCTGTAGCAGAACATAGAACAAAAGCCCAGGAGCTCACAATCTAGCTGGAAGCACTAAATAAGTACTATAGAATATTAGCAAGTATTGACTTTTTCCCCCTTTGGAGAGTTCAATGTGGTATTATTGCTTTGCATTTCATCGGCAACTCTGTTTGTTTATTTTTGAAATATTCTTTATTGCTTATATAAACATTTAAAACTATTTTTATAACAATTTTTAAAATGTTTTTTT
>RCUC01130261.1:0-27836 GCA_003697995.1 Taxidea taxus jeffersonii
TCAGTTCCATGAAGCAATGTAAGGCAGGGAGCCCTGGGATGAGTGTGCCAAGAAGGCATCCCCTGGAGGGCCCTGGGGTGTCTGGGGGGCTGCTGGCAGGTGGCGCACAGGTCCGGGGCCACAGGAGGACCAGCAAGGCAGCCCGTGCACCGCAGGTGTCCATGCCGCCCCTTCCAGCGACCTTGGCTTTTATTCTGAGAGGCGGTGACCTGATGGGACTCTGTTGTCACCGGATGAGTCTGGCTGTTGTGCTAAGAGCACACCGGGTGGGGCCGGGGAGACCAGAGGCGGGCGGACCTCTGGGGGCTGGAGCTGCGGCCATGGGGCGTGGGGCAAGGTGCTCAGACCCCCGGATGGACGCAGTTTGCAGGTATAGCCTGTAGGACTTCCCTCCGACCGTGTGTGGATGGGAGAAGGGAGTCAGGGATGATTCCGTGTCTGGGTCCAGGGAACTCGAGCACAGACTTGCCATCCCCGGGGAGGCAAGTTCCAGGGGAGACATCGGGAGCTGCTGACATGTGGGGTTGGAGACGCCTTCCAGACTCCCAGATGAGTACAGAGGACGCATCTGGACATGGGGACAGGACTCAGGCCCAAGTGGTGTCAGTAGAGGGGCCCATGGAGTTGCCAATGTTTGGGAGATATTTAAAAAGTCTCGAGACGGGTGGGGCCATCTGGCTACCTGCTTGTCACCGAGAGCCCTTTGGAGGAAGCCCTGTTTACAGGTGGTCAGACCAACCCCGGGGCAAACCTCCAACCCCACCCACGTTCTGGGGTGATGGGGAGCTGTCTGAGCTGTGCGGGGCTCTCTGTGGGCCACTGGTGACTGGCCAGATGGGGGACACTGGGTTTCTGAGACCACATGCACCCACACCCTGCCCATCCCCATCTCCCCTGACCTGCCTCCAACAGATCCATCCTGCCGACAAGAAAGGGAGATGCAAGGAGCGGACGAACCTAGGCCTGCGCCTCTGCCCCTCCCGGAGCCACTTTCTCCCCGGGCGCAGCAGCATGGAAGCCAAGCCCCATGGGCCGCCGGGTGCCCGTCTCCGCGGTGGAGACCAGCCCCTCTCCCCGAATTCCCTCTCTGTCCCTGCCACATGCAGCATTGCTAATCTGTAATGCAACCCTGCCGAGGGCTTCCCGAGAGCTAATCTTGGATGCAGACATGGAGAAAATGATGATGAGACGCACCCGGGGCCTCACGGACCCAGACAGATGGCTCTCAGCAGCTTAGCTCGGGGCTGCAGCTATGGCTTCCCAGCACGCATTTCATTGAAAACCTACCTATGAGTCATATTTGTGAGTTCCAGGCTGAATGGGAGCGCAGTGGAGGAGGAAGACGCTGATTTCGCCGCCTCCTGCGACTCACCAAGCCTGCAGCAGCTCCACACGCAGGGCCAGTCTCTCCGGGAGGGGCCTGGCCGCCAGCAGAACAGCTCGGCCGCAGCTCGGCCACGGCGACAGAAATACAGAGGGAGCCACTTCCAGGAGTGTGACAGGGGCACGGATGTGAGCTCTTAGCAACCAAGCCCGCAGCACGGGGACCCCCGGGCAGAGGGATGTCTCAGCATTGAGGTCCTCCCTCCAAGCGTTCGAGCCCCACTCTGGGGATCTGCACGGGGATATGAGCCCCCATAATGCCTGGCTTTGAACATCAGCAAGACTTTCCTCTGGGAGAGCCGGAGGGCTCCAGGAATGTAAGACCCCAGCCCCATAGTGCCAAGGTCCTATGTCACTCAGTCCAAGACCCTGCGCAGAGACAGCGGGCTGAAAGGACATCTATTTACTGACTCATTTTTGGACATGTGCCGGGGGCGCGGGGATCTGGGGGGTACTTTCTCTAGGAGCGGAAGTGTGGCCATCAGCATCTCCTCATCCGCCTTCCCCAGGGCGAGTGCCGGCAGGTGCCAGCTCTGACCCTGTCTGCCTCCCTTCCCGGCAGTGCTCGTCCTACCCTGGTGCTCCCCTGCAGACCTGTCCCCTCCAAGGCAGCCCTGGCCCCCCGGGACCCATGTTTGGCTGAAATCCACCCGTGGGACTAAAATGACAGAGTATGGCACAGTGTCAGCTTTTACTCCTTGAATCACTAGAAACAGCAGTTCTCAGATCTTCCCGGGCCCCTGCATTTTTAAGTAGCTCCCATCCAGGCTGGGGTGCTCAGCTTTGCATCTGGGAATGTCTCTGCCACCGCACCTGTTAGAGACCACGAGCCTTGGTCTGACGATCACATAGGGAGACCTCTTCCTTAGACGTCTGTGTCTTCCTTTGGGGGATAAGGTTTAATTTCACAACAGGATTATTGCTTTAGGAGTGACTAAAGGAGAGAAAGTGAGCAGACATGATGGAGGGTGGGGTGTCTGAGTACAGGGACCTCTAAGATGGCCACATCCTGATCTGCAGGACCCGGGAATGCCTCCTCTCGGAGCAGAAGGTGCAGGGCAGTGTGAGTACATCAACGACCCCGGGCCAGAGATCAGGGATGGCCACATGAGGTAGGACACATGTGGCCACAGGAGAGCAGGCAGGGGCTGGAGGGATCAGGCCAGGATCCTAGAGACGCCGGGAGCACCGGGAGATGGAGGAAGTGGCAGGACCCCTCCCCGCCCCCCAACAGTCTCCCCGGGGAGCACGGCCCTGCTGACCGATGCCTTGAGTCTCCTAAGACTTTGAACTCTTCACTCTGGAACCGTGAGAAAATAAACTGGTGCTGTTGACGACCCCCCAGCGTGTGGCCATTGGTGACCGCAGGACTGTAAATGAGCACCCCTGGCTTTGAATGTGGCCTCTACCTCTTGCTGGTTGTGTCACGGGGGATGAGTTGCTTAAAGCCTGATCCTGTTTCTTGGCAGGATCAGCCTCCCGAAACAGGTCCAGCAGCCGGCCAGCCTCAGGCGGCAGAGCGACTGCTTACAGGTTCGGTCTCTGGCTGAAGATCAGAAACATAAAGATTCCTGAAACAACAGTGGAGCCAGTAGGGTCAGGTCTGGGAGAGGGGCTCTTCAGCTCCCACTGAACAATGGCCCCTCTGAATGTGGCCATGAGTTCCTGCAGCAGCCCTGTCCTGGAGGCGGTGGACACCAGGGTAGGCCCAAGGGACAGAAGGAGACTTTTCTAGAGTGGCACCACCTCCCTGCTCAACACCGGCCACGAGCCTTCACCATCTCTGCTCTTCTGGCCCCTGGAGCCTGGTCCAGCCTGCCTGGCCCTGGGGGTCCAAGCAGCCCCTCTCCTAGGGAGGAGGCAGAAGGCAGGTTGTGTTCCCTGAGGCCCAGGGTCTGTGGCTTCACCCTTCCCTGAGCATTTCCCAGACTTTGTAACCAGCGCCTCACTGAGGCCCCCATGTCTGATCTCACTGCACACGGTGGGGCACCCGGGCTTACCCTGGCTTGCTCAGAGCTGGGCCTCTTCTGCATCAAGTGGGGGCGAGCCTGGCCTTGCATTTGCTGAGCACGCTGCACAGGGATCAACCCACAGCCCAGCTCAGAAGGGCTAACACAAACACTCAGCTCTGGGCTCCTGGACGGAGACAGGCCCAAGGTTTGAACCTGGAACTCTCCTACAAATGCAGCCTGAGAAGCCCTCTCTCAAAGCAAGGCAGGGAAATAATCACTGCCCTTACTTTCCAAATGGGAAAGCCAAGGCACAGAGACGGTAAGTCACCCGATCCAGGTCACACAGTTGTTCAATGGTGGAGAGAGGGCCAAGGCCCACAACCGGCACGTCTGGCCTCATTGAAATGTGCGCTCTCCCTGTCTGAGAGAAGGCAGGGTCCACCCCACTCAGGGCCCTCCAGGACAGTGGCTCCCCAGGCAGGCCGGTTCATATCAGTCACGCGGCTTGTGCCTGGAACCCCGTCAGTCTGGGGACTGGGATGAAGGGGCAGCGGCAGCGGCACTGTGGGAAACCACCCTGCAAGCTGGCTGGGATGGGGTCCGTGCTCTCATCCCGTTCAGGAGGTCACCTGCCCGTTCAGCCAGTGCCTCTGGGAGCAGGTGGAGACCCTGCCTGGTGCTGTCCCGCCCTGCCTGAAGTTCCCCCCTTTCTAGTTTCTCCGGGCGGACGGCAAGGCAGGCACCTGCTGTCCGGCATCTCGGCTCACGGCTGCGTGCAGGCAGCCGGGCTGGGATCTCTTCCTTGGGCGAACAGGACAGACACCTGCTCCCAGTGTGGGAAAAGCTCCCCCGAGAGGGCTGACAGCGGGGCAAGGCTGGCACCAGCCCCCGAAGCCCCTGGGGAGCACCCACCGCCCTGAAGCAGTGTCCAGCAGCTCATCAAACGCGTCTTGGGCACCTCTTCTGTGTACCAGAAGCCGAACCCTTATGGACCATCAGGTCCGACGGGGAGATAAACCACACAGAAGTTTGCACAGGGGCGGTTTAGTATAAAGAATGACCGTCACCTAAGGCAGTACCATTTAAAGAGAGCTTTCAAGAAAATCCTAGGGTGGAGGGCAAATGCCCAGTGTAAAGAAATTCAGTTGAGAGGCATCCCCTCCCCCAGGCTGGGATTTAGATCTTGTTGGAGACGGCCCTCCGCACAAGTGTGCTGGGCCGCCGGAGGCAAGGTGGGCGGGCACCAGGCGAGCAGGAGGAAACCCTGGCAGAGGGCGGGCAGGCCCAGGCCGGCCAGCGGTGGATCTCAGGGGGTCGCACACCAGGAGCCAGGGCCGGGGCTGTTTCCTCATGGCACCCCAGCAGCGTGGGCAGCAGGGAACGCAGTGTACAGGAAACTGGGAAGAGCAGCCCCTCCTCCGTGCGGAGTCCTTAAAACTTAACCGCAGGCTCGCAGCCAAGGAGCGACGTCTGCGGGGTCCGGCCCACCATGGCAGGGCAGGTGGGGAAGAGCGCGGTTGCAGCCAAAAGCCAAGAAACCGCTGCCGGCCCCCTCTCGTGTCCACGTCCACTGCGTGGCAGTGAGCGGAAGAGGTCGTGCCGCGTCGGACACCGGCGTGTCTGGGCAGTGTGGCCGCTCGGGCCCCCAACACAGGAGAGACGCGGTCATCACGGGCGGTCGGCGTCGAGCCTCGGGCCGCCCCAGGGGCGAGAGGAGAGGAGGACACGCTGGGCGTGAGGCTCTTGCCATTTCCCACGAGGGACTGGGGGCTCCCGGGGGCCCCAGCAGAGCCGGCTGGTGTGCCCTTCGCGCCCTCTGGGGCTTCTCCCGGGGGACGGGCTTCAGAAGACCCCGGGCAGCAGGCGGTGGGGCACGGCGGCCGTGTAGCGCTCCCAGTCGCTGCCGTACTTGTTGGCACAGCGGTGCTCGTCCCGGAGGCAGCGGTGCGTCAGCAGGATGGCCATGTAGATGATGTAGAAGTAGGGCAGCAGGTGGCCGCCGCCGCAGGCCAGGCAGTACGCCAGGCTGCCCATCAGGTCGCCCGTGTAGTTGAGGTGGCGGGCCACGCCCCAGAAGCCCGACACCAGCAGCTTGCTGTGGTGCTTCTGCCCGTCGGCCGACGTGTACATGCACTCGATGACCTTGGGCTTCCTGCCCCAGATCAGGCAGCGGCCGTCCGTGCGGCGAAACAGGTCCTTCTGATGGTTGGCCATCCGGAAGATGTAGTAGCCAAGCAGGCCGAGCAGCAGGACGCCCACGGCGTGGGGGGTGGACAGCTGCACCGGGTGGTAGACCAGGTACAGGCCCTGCAGGGAGATGGGAGCACGACCTGGGGTGAGACCCGGCTCCGCCCCGTCCGGCTGCCCCCCCACCCCCGTGTGCCGCAGGGAGATGGGAGGCATGGCCTGGGGTCTGACCCCACTCTGCCCCACTGGCCCAACTGGCCGTCCCTCACCCTGTGTGCTGCGGGGAGACGGGAGCACAGCCAGGGTGCGAACCTGCTGTGCCCCCACGTGCCACAGGGTGCCACCATGTGCCCCATGTGCCACAGGGAGATGGGAGCACGGCCTGGGGTCCGACCCTGCTCCGCCCCGCCCAGCCGCCCCCAACCCCGTGTGCTGCAGGGAGACGGGAGCGTGGCTAGGGTGTGACTCTGCTGTGTCCCCAACGGCTGCCGCCCCGCCCCCACCATGTGCCGCAGGGAGACAGGAAGCACGGCCTGGGGTCCGACCCTGCTGCACCTCCACCGGCTGCCCCCCATCCCTTGGAGCACCTGAGGGAGGGCCTGTAGTTACCGACAGCATGGGGACCGAGCTCTGGTGCCGCTGTGGCTCTGCCCAGTCCTGACTGAGGGGGTGCTGCCCTTGTTTTCCAGAGATGTCTGGGCTTGTGCTCAAGGCTGCCTCCCCTAATCCCCTAACCTGGGTGTGAACCCAGGTCCCTGTGCTCCCCAGGCCAGCACTTGGACATCTGTCTTCCGTGGGGCGGCCGGGGCGCTCCTGAGAACTCTGAGCCTCCCCATCTGGCTGGTGGTCCTCCCATCCTGAGCTTTCTCACCAGTAAGACTTAGCAGGGGTCTGGCCACCCGTCTGGAATGTTCTCGCCCCCAGCCTCGCCACTCTGCCCTCAGCTCGGCTGTGGTTATTTCTGGAGGCATTTGCCAGCCACCTAGACAGGTGGGGGCTCCTCATGGGCCCCCTCTTGGGAGCTGGGACTCCCACTCCCCTCCCCAGCACCCCCGTACCCCACGCCAGGTCGCCTGTTCCCTGGGCTTTCCCTACAGCCGGGAGCCCGAGGGGGCAGAGCCCACGCATGTCTCCTCTGCTCTAATCTCCCGCACGAGCCTGGTGCCCTGCAGACCCTCACCAAGTCTTTAAGGGATAAAGGGGAGAAACAAAACCTCTCATCCTTCCACCATTATGGTTTGCTATGAGTATAAACACCACCCTCCATCTACCCTGTTCAGGCAGATCGCTCCTTTTTACCCAGTCTACCCCACGACCTCTTTTTCTTTAAGTGTCCCATGCTGAGCCATGTTCCCCAAATTCATATATCAGAGCCCTAACCCCCAGGACCCCAGAATGGGTCTGTATCTGGAGACAGGGTCTTCAGAGGGCAATCAAGGTAACACGGGGTCAGCAGGGTAGCCCTGATCCCACGTGACCGGGGTCCTTACAGGAAGAGGGGATCAGGACACAGATGCGCACAGAGAGACGACCCTGTGGGGACCCAGGGAGAGCACGGCTGTCTGCACACGAGGACAGAGGCCTCGGGAGGACCTGGCCTGCCCGCACCTGCATCCCAGGCGTTGGCCTCCAGGCTGGGAAGAACGTCTGTTGTGCCAGCTCTCCGCTCTGTCTGTTGTATCCGTCACGGAGCCCCCGCTGACTAATACATCAAGCCTCCCCTCCCTTCTGGAAACAGGGCATGGTCCCCCTGCCCCCAGGGCCCCCCTGGCACACCCCTCGTGTGGAGCTCAGCATATGCTCGGATGTGTCTCCTGAGAGCACCCACGGCCTGCCTGGGGACCAATCGGCCAGGCGCTCTGTAGGGCCCCGTCCCATGTGCGGAGGGGCTGGCCGCCAGGCCCTCACCTGCAGGGTGTACAGATACGGCAGCCACACGCAGTCCCCCCAGCCCAAGTACCACCCGAAGTGGTCGTGGCAGATGTCGATGGTCTTCAGGTACCAGGCTTCGTTCCAGAAGAAGTCTAGCACGTAGATGGCCTGCAGAACAGAAGGGCCGTGTATGGGCACGGGGTACCCGTGGGGCCCGTAGGAAAACCAGATGGTTGTCCATGAGGAGGCAGTGCCAGGGGTGTCTCTGGGCTCCTTGGTGACCTGCTCTGCTGGGCGGCTCCCAGGGAAGGGGGCCCTTATCTGTGAGAGTCTGCAGGAGGGGGGTACCCAGCAAAGCTCCAGGAGGCGACACCCAGGCTGTAGGGTTCCGAGAAGAGTGAGGTTGCTCCTGGCAGAAGGGCTTGGGACAGCCCATGGGCAAGGAGCCCCGCACTCCACGGTCCCCGCCAGCTGTCCCTGCAGCTCCGGGACAGAGTGCAGCTGGCACGGCCAGTGACTGGTGTCCTTCTACACCAATGGAGAGACTACAGATGAATCCCCATTCCTCGTCCCTGCCCGAGAGCTGCGGGGACCATGCGGGGCCAACACTTCAGACACCGCAAACTGTGAACACAGCCGGGAGCACGGGTCGGCCGGAGCGGTTAACACGCGTGCCTGGGGAAAGAGGCCCTGGGCCAAATGAGTCCCCAGGGTCGGAGACCGGCTCCTTTCTAAACACAGCGGGCTCAGCTGTCGCAGGAGCGGTCTGGCCTCCAGGTCTCCCCTGCCCCACCGGCGCTGGTGCCTCCGCCCCCGTTGGCCGCAGACCGGCTACCTGCAGGACGTTGACCAGGACCATGGCGTTGGTCACCTGGCCGTGTAGCTCCCGCTGCTTGGCCGCGAACGACAGGTTGATGAGGGTCCAGGCCACAATCCCAGGGCGCCCGTTGAAGAACAGCTTGAAGTCAAACCACTTCCCGATTCGGGGGTTGAACTCAACGCCCATCATGTAGTTGTAAAAGAAATTGCCTGTGAATTTGCTTGAAAACAGAAAGCGCGGGTCTGTTCAGCCACGGAACGCTCCCCCTGGTGGGGGCCGGCGGCCGGCAGGCCGAGGACCCCCGATTCCCACGGCCTCCCCAGCTCTCCCTGGGCACTCAGCTCCGGCTTGGCAAAGTCGCCCAGATAAACAGGCACCGGAGCTGCCCGCTGCCTCCCAGGCTGGGTGGGGGAGTCTTCCCTTGAACGGCCAAGCTCCTCCCCACCCCCTTCCCGGTCGCCTCGAGCCGCGGCCCAGAAAGAGCTACAGAAACTGGCTCGGCCGCAGGAACAGCTTCGTTCGCAGTCGGGCAGGCGGGGAGGTGACTCGCAGCGGGCTCGGCCCCCACACGAGTGAAACTGTAAATCATGAGTGGGGGAGGAGCGAGGAAAAGCTGCGAGCTCAGAGCCAGGTGTCCAGCTCCAAGGCCCACCATGGACCCTTGCTGGACACTCGTTGCCCTAGGTCCGGACCCCACAGCCCTCTCCGGAGGGGACCTGAGAATCGGCCAAGTTGACGTGGAGACCTTCCTCAGGGAGAACTGGTAGACACGCAGATTTCTGCGCTCGTGAGGAAACCATTTTCATGTCCGCTTCCCTCAATTACAGTAAGTACGAAGAAGGCAAAATATACAAAGTCTAGGACAGGTGATTAGTTACAAAGCACGGAAAATGACTCGCGTGAGCCACAGAAGGCCCGTCTCACCACCTCACTGCCGCACGAGCCACGAAGCACCGTCATCCAAAGACATTTCCCAAGAGCGAGCGTTAAAGGAAACACCGTCTTGATGCGGGCTTCTGAGCGCATCTGGCACTAAAACGTGGGCACGCCAGGGCAAGAACCTTATGCAGGGCTGCTCCCGCCCTTCTAGAGGAGGAACCCAACCAGCGTCTGTTGTGGAGGGAGAGACGGAGCGGTGGAGGGAGGCAGGAGTGAAGGAAGGGGTTGGGCAGGTGGGAGAGTGGGCGGGATGAGTGGACTCGACTGGCTGAACGCGGGCGTGGAAGACCGGTGGGTGCCACGGAAGGAGGGGCGGGTGGGTAGACGGGGTAATGGATGGGGGGCGGGTGGGTAGGTGGGTGGGGGGACGGATAAAGGGCTCGATGAGGACGTGGTCGGCTGGGGGGCTCACAACGATCCACCGCAAAGCTTCCCTGAGAAGGCACCAACCAGTCAGGCTCTTACAATAAAGCCACCGAGGTTAACAGGACCCCTCACCGGACCGTTTCGGGCCTCACTCATTTCAGAGATGGAGGCAGTGGGCTCCTTTCCCACCTCCCTGCTCCCACAGCGGCCCTACAGGCAATGACTCGGCCGAAGATGGACGTGGTATCTCCCACTGCACTCTTCCTAAGGCCGGAGAAGCCCCCAGACATCCAGGAAGGATGTTCCCCGGAATGAGACAAGGTGCGTTAGGCATTCCCGCCCAGGATCCCCAGTCCTCGGACTTCGCAGAGGAACGGCGAGGGACACAAGCACCCCCGTTACACTTTAGGCTTGGCCACCGTGGAAGGGCGTACCAGTCTTCGGCACAGGTCGGGAAGAAGTAGCCCTTGATCATGGCGAAGGTGGAAACGGCGTAGCCGAGGCCGTTGGCGCACCACAGCAGCGGGATCCAGTTGTCGAAGATGATGGTGGGAGAGAACCAGGACAGGAAGTGCGCGTTTGCGAACCACACAAGGTGCGTGATGAGCCAGGCCTGCAGGCCGTTGATTTCGTACTTGTTGACCATGCCTGCGGAGGGAAGGCGCAAGGAGGAAGTGTTTCCCCGACCCAGACCGCTGGCTTGGGCCCTGCCTGCTCTGGGCCTCTCTGGGGACACCCAGGCCGCAGTCTGGAAGCTGGGCCACTCCTGCTCTAACTTGGGCCCCCAGGTCAAAATGCTGGTAGCACGGTGATGCGGTTAGCCCCGGGGTTGACCGCTCCTGCTTTTGGGGTCCTGGGAGGAGGCAAAGGGTGCGGACCAGTCCTCCGGTTCTGACTCTCCTCGGCCAAGCACAGGCCGGGTCACCAGCCTGCCGTCTGCTAGAGTGAAGACGCCCCCCGGCTACCTGTCGGGAAGCCTCCCTGCTGCCCCAGGGGCCCTCTGCAGGCAGGGACAGGACCCATTCCACCTGCGGGTCTCTTCCTGGCTTCTTAGTGACCGTGGGCAGCTCTGCAGCGACCCCCCTAGGCCCCCCGCCTGGATGCAAGTGGGTGAGGCAGCGTTCTCCGTGGGGAGAAGCTCCAGCAGCCCGGTGATGTCAACAGCTGTGGGGTCAAGGGCTGCTCTGTCCTCTGGTCACTAGAGAACGTGATCTCCAGCTTCCAGGCCAGCTTGGCCCCAGGCTGCCCCGGACACCAGCAGGGCCTGAGGCAGCGGTGATGCCCAAGCAAAGTTCACTTTCATTCTGTCGGGGAGCACACTCAGGGGTGGAGGCTGCATGGGGCGGGGCAGGCCCCGTGGAGCGACAAGGCAGGGAGCAGAGAAGGGAGGCGCGTGGGCTCCGGTTACCTGCGGGGGTCACGGCGCCCTCCTGGATGCCTCCCACGTAGCCCGGCAGGAACTTGTGGCAGAAGTCAGGAAGGGCCACATACAAAAGCACCTGCAGCAGAGAGCGGAGCCGTGTGACCCGCCGCCGGGAGGGCCTGGCTCTTCCACACAACCTTGCCTCTGTTCACTGACATCACTCATGCGACAGCACTGCGCGGGCGGCAGGAATCCTGCGTTTTGGGCACTTGGTCCTTCCCGGGCAGCTCGTGGCTCTGGGAGTCCTGGCCCCAGGCCTGTGGGGCTCTGAGGGCCAAAAGCAGCAAACAGTCTCCCCTAGGAGCCCAAGGGTCCATTCACCCTTCTAGGGCCATTTAAAAAAGTGAGAGAACTCGCGTGCCATGCAATTCGCCCTTTTAGACCCTTCCCGGGTCATTTAGTGTTTTCACAAGGTTGTGCAACCACCGCCACCATGCAGCCCCCAAATGGAGCCATCCCCCACAAAGGGAGCCCCGCCCCCAAACGGCCTCACTCCCCCTCCCCCCACCGCCCCGTGACAATTAAGCCGCTTTCTGTTTTCCATTCCAGGCATTTCGTGTAAATGGAGCCATGCACCACGTGGCCTCCGGGCGTGGCTTCTTGCACTCCGCGAACCTTCCCAAGGTCCACCCGGCCAGAGCACACGGGAGAGCCCCGCCCTTGTCCTAGCTGCCCAACGGTCCGCTGCAGGGCCTGAGGGCACTCCATTTTCGCCACTCGTCCCCTGACCTTTCGACTCCTAAGCTATCATGACTCACGCTGTCCCTTCTCATTTTTCACCCAAAGGGACCAAGGGACAGAAAATGAGAGGGACCCTGGAGCCCAGAAGCTGGGACCCTGAGAAGGAACTGCTTAAGGGTGGGAGCCTTCCTCCAGGGAGGAAACCTGGGGTGCGGGGGGAGCCTTCTCCCGGCTCTGTCTCCCTGGATGCAGGTAACGAACGACCCTGCCTGTTCACCGGGTTCTGTGTGCAAACGGCCCCTTCCTGGTGAACTCTTTCTGGTCTCAGAGGCCAGCGGGGTCACTACAGAGCTGACGACATCCTTGGCCAGGAGCGTGCAGCCACCTGCTGGGAACACGGGCCCTGGCGTTGCCAAGTGGTGTCTCCTGCAACAGAGCATCCCTCGGGGGGCAGCAAAGCTCCGGGTGGTACACGGGTCTTCCTGGGCCAGCCCTGCCTCGTGGCCTCCCGCAGCGTCTTGCTCCCGCGGGGCTGTGTGTGGAACTGCGGGGAGGCTCACCCCGCACTTGGGTCAGACCCCACGCCACTACCAGGTGCCTTCTACCAGAAGACAGCGCTAAGCAGGTCAGGCTCCAGTCCCTGGATGAACGGCCGTCCCAGCGAGAGGGACACTTGGAACCCACTGCCCCCGACGGCAGCAGCCAGGGAGAGCTAACCTGGAACGTGACCCACAAGGCGTAGAGCTGGGCTGCTTCCTTCGTCACGGATGGCGTCCTGGCCCAGATGTCTGAGAGCCGAGTGCGCCCGGTGGCGACGTCCCACACGGGGGCCGCCAGAGAGCAGCTGTACTGGTCACACGCCATGATGAAGTAGTACACGATGAAGGGCGCCAACAGCAGCAGAGAGATGATGCTCACCAGCGAGCACCAGTCCACCTCCCTGCAAGAGCGGAGGGCAGACGCTCACCCGGGGCCGCCCGGCCCGGGACCTCGCACACAACGCTTTGTGCATCTGTACGGGGCCGTTGCTCACCCGCCCGGGGCCTCAGGGACGGCTGTTGGCTGTCAGCACGGAGGCCTCCCCGTTGCCTGGAGGAACCGCTCCACATGTGCTCTACGGCGAGCTGCAGGGAGGCTGACGGACCCAGGGGCACCCCCGGAAAGCCCAGAGCCCGGAGGCCTTCCCCCCCCACAAGGCCAGAGGCTTCCCAGTTCTGGCACCCACTGCCCGGTCCCCACGCTCTCTGGCCCAAGGAGAGCAGAGACAGCAGTGAGCCACACAGCTAAGACCCGCCGGCTTTAGTCAGTGCTTCATTTCTTCTTCAGTTCCTTACTTTGTAAAGTGGGAAATGGCTTGCCTATCGTTAGTCTTGATGACAAAAATTGTGTTTAATAGGTCCCTAAAATCCCAGAGGCTGGCAACCCCTCACTAAGACCTCACTTTATTTTCTAGCTGGGAAGACTGGCAAGATCCTTACCAGGCACGGCCCCACTGCCCTTGAGTCGCTGCCCTGCTGCTGGCGATGCTGCCCGGACTCCTGGTTTTGGGGGCGTCATGTAGGGATTTTGTAGCCATCGGGCCCTGAGGGAAGAAGACACACCCTGCTCAGATGGTCCCATGAAGAAAAGCCACCGCATCTCCCGCCCGGTCTGCCACCACTCATAGACTCGGCAGGCCGGGCTCTTGCTCACCAGCTCATTACCTCTTCCCAAGCAGCAGATTCCAGGTGAGGAAGAGACGACAGATTGTGCTTCAGTCTATCCTGCCTGAAACCTGTAATAAGCTCCGACCTGGCTCTCCTGTTTCTCTCAATTCGGTCTCCAGATGGTGGCAGAATGCCCTCTTACCACAGGAACCAGGCCTTCCAAGTCCCAGAAGCCTCTTGTGATCTGCTCCCGCCTCCTACCCTCCCCACTCTCTCTCATACCTTCTAACCCAGATCCTTGAATATGACTCATTTCATTCAGGATTCCTGTTACCTCTGCTTAGAACATGCTTTGCAGGTCTCCTCATTCAGGTCTTTTGCAAAATGTTCCCACCTCAGTATGACTTTTTATTTTCCCTGGAGTTAATTATTGCCCCGCTTTTTCTATTTGCTAAGGTTTCTATGCCTGTCACTAGTTTTTTTTCAGGGCTACCATATGTTTCAGCGCCTTTTCTAGACATTCTAACACAATAAAGTTTATCATTTCCATTCCCCCTCTCCTCTATAGCCATTCATCTTGAACCAGTGTGGAAGCCAATCAGCTAATCTACATTGCCTGCACCCCGACCTCCTGCCAAGCCGCTCTCCCTGCTACTTTATTTTCTTAATAACTCTTCTCATCACGTAGAATGCTTTTTAAAAAATTTTCAGTGCGTGTCTATTGTCTGTCTTCAGAATATAAGAATATATTTCATTAGAATATAAGCTCCCCAAGGGCAGGAATCATGTGTCCTATTCATTGCTCTACTACCAAGTCCTAAAACACAGTCTGGTAGACACAGGGCATTCAAAAAACAATCACTCTACCAGAAAGGGTGAAAGAACTGAACTTGTCTCTGGGGGAAGTGCGGACATCTACACTTCCAAAACAAGCTCTAATTGTGAAGTTTTCAAAATACCAAGGATAAGAAAACACGATTTTAAAAGCTTTTAGAGAAAAATCCAGAATTAAGAATCACACTAACAGCAAGTTGGATTCTAGAAGACAATGACAGAAAGTTTTAAAAACTCTGAGGGAAACTGTTTTGCAACCTAGATTTCTATTCCCAGATTAACTATCATTTGGAGGAGACAACACAGGATCCACGAGAGCTGCTGAAAGAAAGCCCAGCAAAAGGACAAGGGGGTGAGAACTGGGCAGTATGTCAGTCAGGAACCAGTCCACACCGGTACGAAATGAACGGCTATAGTAGGAGACAGACTAGAAATGATGAATTTTACTGTGTTAGAGTGAGAAAAATTATTGACAGTCCGACAGTTCTAGTGGAGCGTTCAGAAAAAAAATAGCGAAAGATATGTAAAAACCTTAGTAAATAGGAAGAGAAGAAAGAAAGAAAGAAAGAAACTTTAGTGAATGCAAAAAGTGAGGCAACCACTAACTCCAGGAACAGTAAAAAATCATACAAGGGGGGGAAAAAACCAAACCGTAATTGTAATACATTACTTAGCTTAACAGTAAATAATAACAACTTTCTCCTAATAACATAATATCAGGGTATATACTGACTGCTAGATATGTAGAAGTTGGGAGTGACAAAAGGAAATTATTTAAAAATAAGCAGGTAAAAACAACACAAATCTTAAGAAAAACAAAATAAAACCCAGCAACACCAAAGTAACTAACAGAATGAAAAGTATTTGCTTCTGGGAATTGAGACTATGGGGTGAAGCTGGGGACGGTTTAGTCTCTATATGAGCCTTAAAAGCCAGTAACTTGTTTAAAAATGTGAACATAACTTACTTTAACACAAATGTACATTCATTAAAAAGTATTTCAGGGGCACCTGGGGGGCTCGGTGGGTTAAAGCCTCTGCTTTCAGCTCAGGTCATGATCTCAGGGTCCTGGGATCGAGCCCTGCATCGGGCTCTCTGCTCGGTGGAGAGCCTGCCCTCCTCTCTCTGCCTACTTGTGATCTCTCTCTCTGTCAAATAAATAAAATCTTTATTTAAAAAAATATTTCAGTGACAAAAGGCATTTTCATTTGCAATGTGGGAACTATAGCCACATCGCTTGATTTAATTTTCACAGGTTAGTTTATGGAATGTCTACTTATGATGCACAAGGCAGGATGAAGAGCTCCTTATGGACCAGCCATCCCCAAAACAGAATACAGAGCTTGGTGTGTGGCAGGTGCGTTCATTGAACACGGCAGAAAACTGCGAAAGGGCCAGAAATGTATAGGCTCAGAACTAAGTGTGGAAAAGCCAAAGAGAAAATGCCGCCGAAAGGAAAGTGTATCTTCTCCGGATTCAAACAAGCCCAAATAAATATTTTGAGAGGACAGAGTTCATTCACCCAGGAGTCTCCTCTGTCATGAGCACTGAACCTTGTAATAAATGTGTAAGTTATATCTTTGGAAACAGGTAGCCAGAAACAGGGGAGAGGGAGGTGTTCAGGGTGTATTTTATATATTCCTAAGACTGACGGATAGGAATTGATGTACCAGCCGCCCTTACTTTTCCAAAGCTAAAAAGTCACTGTCCACGCCCACGAACAACAGTGCCAAGACATAAGACATGCTTACCTCCAGTGTTTTGTCCCAGCGCTTCGCAGCAGAATGAAGTGTTCCTTCTCGAATGGGCCACTCTAAAGTCTCTAGTCTCCCTGGATTCCAAAGGCCCACTTGATCCTTCTCAAGCCACTGAACAAAGTCCTGCGGGGACATAAAGATGAGGAAGACCTTCGGGGAGCTGACATTTCAGGACTGAAGGCAGATAAGGACCTAAGTGGCATTTACTTGAGGCCCACTACTGGAACCAGGTGAGACGTGCAAGCTCAGTGCTTGGAGGTTCAAAAGTGGAAGACCTCCCAAGTAGGAGGGGAGGGGGTGGGGAGAGGGGAGGGGATATTGCCACCCAGCTTCTCTGCCTGGCACAGACAGTGTCGGGCAAATTGGAAGTACTTGATGATAATGGTGGGATTGAACGGACGTCTTGATGGCGGCGTCACTTTGGCCACGAGCCTTAGTTAGCACAGGCAGGTGCAGACGTGCCGAGCCCTGGTGAACAGAAAGGCATCGTCTTTGAAGACTTACACCAAGCAGCCACACATGCAACTGAAACATTTCTAGAAGCTTGTTTGAGTCACCAGCCCAAATCAAGCCCTCTGGAGTTAGCCCATTCCACTGGTACATTCTAGGAGCCAGTGAGAGCCTAAGAACATGGGAGTGGTCCAGCTTTAGAGCCCGGCTCTCTGCAGACCCGCAGCACCCAGTGACCTTCCTGAGTGTGCTGGGTCATGAATGCCTACACGTGTGAGGACATGCAGTAGTGGTTAAAGTTGGGTGAAGGAGAGTTAGTGTCCCACACCAAGGGATAAAGACCAGCCAGGTAAGGGGATGGGGCCTTCTGGCAGCCTGATCAGCAGCCTTGGCTGGTCTTTGAGTTCCATGGGGCAAAGCTAAAGGGACATGGCCCCCGAGCGTTTGAGGATTATGTAGTACAAGTGCCTGATCCTAAGATTCTGATTGCCAAGGTGTTCACGGCAAAGACGTCCCTCTCAGATAAACATACCGCCAGCTGCTGGACCTAGCTACCACCAGCCAAATGGCCAGAGAAGGAACCAGGCCACTTCCACCCGTGAGTCTGCTTTCAGAAAGCCCTAGGAACCAAGAGAGCTGGCCACTGCATGGATCTCCCTCCTTCCCACGTCCTCATTCCCACTCTTATGCTTTAAATTGGCCGATAAAGAGTGAGCCCCAGGCCCCCACCCCTGACCCCCATGAAGGCAGAACCCCAGGCCCACACCTACTCTTTCTCTCCCATGACCTTACTGTGGCTCTGAGCATGCTGTGTGCCCCCCAGGGCCGGTGAGGAATAAATCTTGCACATCGGAGCTCTGGGATTGTCGCTGAGGTGTGTCCTGCAATCCTAAGGACCACTAGGGTCGGGCCAGCCATGATGGCCCTGGGAGGGAAACTGGGCGAGTGGGAGGGGGCTGCCCCCATAATACAAGCCCGGGAGGGTGCGCTAGGCATTCCCAGCCCACAGTATTGCTATCTATAGGCTGAGACCACCACGACAGGTGACATATGCCCCATGGCAGCTTTTTGGCACCTCGAAAGTGTAAAAAGTTTGAGGAGGCACTAGACGTCCAGGAACGTGGCAGAGACGTCTGGGGGCTGGCACCAGGAACGTCCTGGAGGCCCAAGGTCACCATCAAGGCTCTGAGTTCTCAGCAGGGCCGATTTCTGCTGCCCACTTGGAACCCAAGCTGTGGGACCTCCTGCTAGGCCTCAGCTTCCTCACCCACACACAGCGGTCACCCAGGTGCTCAAGGACATGAGGTCACGGCACCAAGGGCACGGAGCCCTCCCTGACCCCATCAGAGTTCACGTAAAAGAGAGCCAGCTCTGGCCAAAATGATCCTCAGCCCCCTCAGACCTCAGGAGGGCTCGGCTGTCTCGTGGAGGGGATCAGGGCGAGCGGGCTTCAAACTAGCAGAGCTCTAAGAGCCACGCGGCCCCAAAGCCGGCCCCAGAGCATTCTGGCTACCCTTGTACCTAACCACACTGCTACCTGGTGGCTTAAAACAACAGTCTTTTCCTCCTTTCTCATGGCTTCTGTGATCAGGAATCTGGGGAGACTGGAGGGGCAGCTGAGGTGTACCAGAACACCTGTCTTCACATGGCTTCTCCGTGTGGCCAGCTGGGGTGTCCTTACAGCCTGGGGGCTCGGCGCCATGGGAAGAGGCTCTGGGAACCAGCAGGGGCTCCAGCAGAGTTGTACCGTCCCTTCTGAGGGTCCGAGAAGACACCTGACAACACCTCCAGCACATTGAGCCTGTTACAGGGAGTCCCGAGTCCACCTCCTTCCAAGGTGAAGGGAATCAGGCTTCAGCCCTTGATGTGGGGATTGCAAGGTATTAGAAGAACACAAGGGACTATTGGGGCCATTCCTGGGTGATTCAGCCTTTACGGACACCGGCTATTCACTGAGCATCTCCAATAGTTCCAAGCGTCCAATATCCTACTGAATTCTTCCACCGACCCCAGAGGGCTGGCATCACGACGTCCATTTTACAGACAAGGAGGTCAGCGTCCTCTGCTCACTCAGGCCTGTGCGCGTGGGGGTAAAGTCTCCTGGGGGTGGACTGAAGGAACAAGAAAGGAAAGGATCTCTACCATTGACTTCTAAACTTGCATTACAGTGAGCATGTACTTGCAGCTTTTGGAGAGCAGAAGCCTGGAGCCATGGTCAAAGCCGCGGCTTACCGTTAGAATCAGGGCTCAGCGATTCTGGTCATTTCTTTCCACCCAGGGCACATGTCTATTTCGGAAGCCCTCGGAAACCGCCCCAGGAGCAGTTCTCCTGGGACCCCGCTGGGCCCTCAGTCCTCTCAAGGCAAGCCAGGCCAGAGCTTCCCAGCATCAAGACCTTGGAGGGGCCACACACCTCCAAAGGAGCTCCTGTGTTTGGAAACGAGGCTTGTGAACTTTACTTGTGAACTAAGGGAGTGGCCACTGCAGAAGGCCCAAGGTCTGCGGGCGGGGCTGGGTTGTAGAGAAGCTGCAGGTAAACCAAGAATCACCCCAAAGATCAGTCCCACCATGCCTTGGGAATGGTGGGGGGATGCACAGGTGACCTCCCTGACCCCCATCGTAGCCACAAATGTTCCCAGAATTGTGGCTCTTAGGGCTCCAAGAGCTGCTTAAACACTCTTTTTGTTGTTGCTCAATTATTTTATTACATAAGTCTGTTTTCTGGAAAACAGGAAAAGAACACCTGTATTCGCATCCCTGTCTAAGGTTTGGGTGGATGGCTTTTCAAGTCGTCTTTTTTTTTTTTTAAAGATTTTATTTATTTATTTGTTAGAGCGAGCGAGCACAGGCAGACAGAGAGGCAGGCAGAGGGAGAAGCAGGCTCCCTGCCGAGCAAGGAACCCGATGTGGGACTGTGGGACCGATGTGGGACGCTGGGATCATGACCCGAGCCTAAGGCAGCTGCCCAACCAACTGAGCCACCCAGGCGTCCCTCAAGTCGTCTTTTTAAGGACGGACTATCTCCCTCCTGCCCCTTGGGCTGTGACACGCCAGGGACCCCTTTTCCACACCAAGCTCATTGGTTTTACCGGTTGCCGCACACTGTGTAAGCGTCACGACTTATCCCATCTTCTCGCGGGCAGTCATGGGTCGTTTCCGGGTTTTTGCAAGTAAATACAAGTCCTATTGGGCGTCCTTGCACCTGCCTGTGTCCCGGGATAAACGCCTACAGGAGGTCTTCTCGCACGTCTTCACAGCCAGGAGAGCAGCTGCCCACCCCGCCGGGGATTCTGGCGTCTCTGTGCCTCTTCCTCATCTGGGTGCCACTCGGCGGTCTGTGTCCTTCAGTCCCTGCGACTCCTGGATTCCCAGATCCCCAGGCCAGGCCCCTGGCCGCTCAGGGAAGGTTCCGAGAGGCGCTCCCCGGCCGCGCAGAACTTGGCGCAGCCCTCAGAGGGACCAGCCGTCAGCAGCACAGGCAGGACAGGCGCTGTCCGCCGCAGGCGCGGTGACCAGAACTGGGTCCCCTCTCCCCCTCCTTCTTTCCGAACGCGCGACCCGGCTCCCCTCCCCAGCCACCCACACCTGCTTGCTGCGAGAACACACAAGATCCCCGGCATTCTGTCCGGAAGGAACGAGCCAGGTCGCGCTCGGAAAGAACGGGGCATCTCCCGCTCCCCCGAGAGGGCACGAAAGGTCTTTTCCGAGGCGCGGAGCAGCGCGGCTCCTCGCGGCGGGTCTCGGCCCGGCTCCTTCCCCCGGAGCTGCAGGAAGGCTCAGGTGGGCCAGGGAGGGCACCCCGCCCTCGGCCCCCGCGCCAGGCCCTCTGCGAGGAGACCCCCGCTCCCCGCGGCACGGCGCCCGCTCACCTGCGCGTCCGACGCCGCAGCCGCCCGGGTCTCCCACTCCGGGCCCCGCGCCAACCCCGCCGCCCAGAGGCCCCGCCACGCCCCAGAATGACGTGCGGCGACAGACGACCAATCGGCGACGGGCCCCGCATCCCTGCGCCCCGCGACTGGCCGCGCGCCTCGCCCCACCCCCTGAGCTGACTCCGGGCCACCAACCCCGCCGCTCCGCGGGCTGGGGCGCGAGACTGTCCGCCGAGGGCCCGCCCCGCGGATGGGCACTGCGGGAGCGCCACCCCGCACGCCTGCGGGGCCCCGCCATCCGCCCCGTGGCCGCGGGCGAGCTGCTTCCCCTGCGCCTCCTCCCCGGTTCCGCAAGTGCGGCTTCCAAGGCGCGCAGCAGCCCCTCGCTGAGCGTCTGAGGTGTCCGGCGCGGGGGGCACAGCATCCCGGCTCCGGGGGGTCGGGTCTGCGAGGGGCGGGGGGGGGCAGTGATCAATAAGCAATAACCCACCAGGCTCAGACGGTGAAGGTGCTGCGCGGGAGACCGAAGCCGGCGGGGTGGGAGAGGGGAGCGTGTGAGAAGCAGTTTGACTTGGGGGGTCCGGGAGGCCCGCTTCCCCGGAAGTGAGGCCCACCGTGCAGCGGCGCTGGACAGAGGGGGAGGCTGAACGGCCAGGCAAGCGTGGGGCAGATCCGTGATGACAACGCACGACAGTGGTCCCCTTTTGCCAGGGATGCCCAGGGCACGCACACACTCCGACCTCCGGAGATCAGCCACGGGACAGCGCCACCCCGGCAGAGGCATGACCTTGGGCAGGGCAGCTGCGCCGACGGAGCCGTCCCCGCAGGGATCCGGTTGGCACAGCTCTGTGTCCCTCGCAGAGACATTTCCCCTGCGGTTTTCTATTTTCAAAAATGTCAAACGTGCAAGCCAGTCGCACACATACTAAGCGAGCTCCCCCCTACCTGGGTTGGGCGGCTGCCAACAGTTCGCCGCGTTTAATTTCCCTCCCACTGTCTCGGTGTCCACCCCCCGTTTCCCCCGCACCGTTAATTAGCTGCGGGGGATGTCTTCCTCCTCAAGGCTTCGGCAGCCATCTCTTACATTGCCAGCACAAACTCTCTACTCTTTGGACATGCTGCCCCAACGCAATGCTGTTGTCTGGTGCGTCGTCCGTGTTGTTTCCCCCAATCAGCCCATTCCCATCTCCCACAGCTGGTCGGAAACCACTGTGAGCATCAGGCGTCAGGGCTCCTCGGCCTTCATCTCGAGCCCGACCCCAGCCTGCCCTTCCTCCTTCCTTCCTTCCTTTCCTCTCCCTTCCCTTCTTTCTCTCCTCTTCCTTTCTTCTTTCCTTCCTTTTCTTTCTTTCTTTGCTCTTTTTCTTTCCTTCCTTCCTGCCTTTCTTCTCTCCCTTCCTCCTTTCCTTTCCTGCCCTTCCTCCTTCCTTCCTTCCTTCCTTCCCTTCCTTTTCCAGCTGTCCGCCACGAACCGGGCCTGGCTTGGAGACGGGGGGATGAATTCTCAGCGTGAAAGCGTGTGCGACAGAAGCAGCCTCGCGGGTCGGGGGAAAGCGGCGACAGGCAGAGTCACCCATCGCACGGGGACATTGGATCCCACCCTAAATGGGCTGGAGAATGACCCCGGTTAAGAAAATGTGAAAACTTGCTCAGCGGCTCGTCACCAGCGCTCCGGGCACGGGCGGCGGACCCCGCGGGCGCAGCGCACACAGGCCCGGCTGACCGCTGACCGCTGGCCGCTGGCGGCTGCGGGAGGGTCGCCCGCCGCGGGCGCATGCGCGGAGCTGGGCCGGCCGCCCACCGCGCGGAAGCCCGGGGCGCCAGCGGAGGGCTCGGGCTCTCGTCCCCCGTGCAGCCGCCATCTGCGGAAAAGAGTGAGAACAGCGTGTCTTACACGGCGAGGGAGAGTCGAGCTGCCGAGGCTCACCCGGTGCAGCCCGCGCGGAGGCGGGGCATACAGCAGGGGGGCGGCGCGGCGGGATCCGGGGACCGCGCTCGCGGTGGGGCGGGGAGCCCGGCCTCCTTCCTGCGCAGGCGCGGCCGCGAGCTCCGCGGGCGGGGCGGGGCGGGGGCGGGGCCTGCCGCCGCGGCGGGGCTGTCCAGGGCCGACCAGACCCGCGGGGCGACCCGGAAGAGCCGCTGAGGTCAGGATGGGCCGGAAGGTGACCGTGGCCACCTGCGCGCTCAACCAATGGGCCCTGGACTTCGAGGGCAATTTGCAGAGGATTTTAAAGAGTGAGTCTGGGGCCGGCGGGGTGGGGGGAGTGGGAGGACAGGGTAGGGCGGGGGGGGGGGGGGGTGGGGAGGGGGGGCCGGGGGGGGGCCGGGGGGGGGGGGGGGCGGGGGTGTGGCGGGGACAGGGGCTGGGGGGGCGGGGGGACGGGGTGGGGCAGGGGCGGGCGGGGTTATGGGGTGGGGGTGGGGGAGGTCCAGGCCGTCCCCTGCTTGCTTGATGCACACACGTCCCTGCTCTTTGGAAGGTCGCAGCCCATCTGGGGGCAGGTAAGATGATGCATAATGACCGCCCCCTTCGCGGGCTCCTCCTGAATTGGGGGGGTTTACCGGGCCTGGGACCCCCTGGCTGCAGAGGCAGAGGTGGCGATGAGAGGCTGAGGCTCACCTGCCCTCATACCTCAGGTGCAGTGTGGCTCAGCTAAGGCTGAGCTGCCGGGGAGGTGCTCAGTTGCCCGTGTTTAGAGGCACTTAAGGGGAGAGCGTAGCCAAGCACGAGCCAGGATGTTGTGAAAAAGTGTCCCAGGAAACATGGTTTTGTAACCAGAGAACTGGTTCCCAACTCAGGCCCGGCAGCTTGCCATCAACACTCGAGCAACCAGTGATGCGATGAGGGGTGGGTTAAGGAGAAAGTTGCTTTATTCAGGAACCAGGCAGCCTGGGAAGATGGCTAACGTGTCAAACGCCATCTAACCCCTGTCTAGGGGGAGCCCGAGGGTTTCAAGGGGGAAGGTTCTGGGAGAGGGAGGGGCCTGTGTGCGGGAGGAGCAAGTGCCCAGGCGGCAGTCAGATGTGGCCATGACCCTGAATGGACTCACTGGCATCCCCCAGCCCCCTGAGCTGTTCTCGAATGCGGTCAGGGCACATCATCTGGGAGAGCCAGGTCCTTCGCCCCAGGAGGCCAGTGGTCTGACCATCTCAAGGAGAGCAGGTTGGTTCTGCAGCAGATGCAGGGACTTAGGTCAGCAAGCAAGGAGCACGTGAGCATGAAGCAAGTCAGAGTTCAAGACAGGCGGGAGTGCTGTTCGTGTGTCTGGTGCCTGGAGACCATCCCGCTGGGTAGACTTCGGGAGAAGCCGGCCCCAGGAGGGGAGCAGAGTAAGGGGCGAGCCTGGGAGCTTAGAGACTAGGGTGTGGTTGTTGCGAGGGTCCCCATATGGGAGCCTTGGCACCAGCTCATCTGTGAGCGGGAAAGGTCCAACCACTCATACCTACAGCTAGAGCGGGGCTGTCCTGGGCAGCCCCGCAGGTGTGCTCACGCCAGGCCATCTTGCCTGGAGCCACTCCTTGCATGAGGGTTTGCTAAGAGCAGTAAGAACAGGAGGTGCACGCGAGGGCATCTTTTCAGCAACATGCCCTAGACCTTCAACCTCAACCTGCTTTCATCTTATCGAGCACAGAGCAGTAGTTGGAGCGAGGCAGTCGGTGGCCAGAGCTGAGTCTCTGTTCCGGGGGCCTTTCCCCGGCAGGTGCGCACTGAGCCTGCTGTCCCAAACCAGAGGTTGCTGGTGCCCAGTGCTGGTGCCGCTGTAGGCTGTGGTCCTTCGATCCTGCCTTCTCACTGCACCTGCCCGTTGCTGAACGACCAAGGTGTGGCTTCCTCCTCCTCCCCCATGCTAAGGGTCAGTGCTGCAGGCCCAGTGTCTTATTTCCTGCCGGTGTAAGCAGGGTTGTGGGACAGCCACTCCTCAGCTGCGTGGGGTGGGGTCCGGGAGATCAGCGAGCGCTCTGGTTCGTGGTCTGGTTTTTTATCACACCTGATGCAGCAGTGTTTCATCTGCCTCTGACTGCGTCCTAAGTACTGAAACTGCTCTTGTCTCTCTCTCTCTCTCAGGTATCGAAATTGCCAAACTCAAAGGAGCAAGATACAGGCTGGGACCAGAACTGGAAATATGGTGAGAGCGGAGCACACACCCCACAGGGCAGGGAGGTGGAGGGTCAGCGTCAGCTCCCTGCCCCAGAAACGCAGTGGAGGGGTGGGCGTGGGGCCGTGCGGCCATGCGGCCCGCGGGGGGCATCGGAAGTCTGCGAGTGGGCCTGCTGGTGCCCCGGAGTCGCGTGTCGGGTCACTAGAGGCACGGAGACCCGGCAGCCGGGCTGATGGCCAAGCCCACCACCCTTCCCAGGCCCTCGCTTCCACGTGTGGCCGCAAGCACGGGTCCCTGGTCTCGGCGTCTCTCCACAAGCGAGAGTGAGCGGTCATTTCTCGCAGTGATCGGGTTCCTCCTTGTCCCTTATTTAGAAATAAACAAGCGGTCGTCGCACTGAAGTGTCTTATGAACTACAGTGGTTTTGTGACAGATGTCAGCTGCCCGCTGGGTTCCCACATGTGTTCAAGTCCTGCCGTTTGTGGGATCAGAAGTCCCTCCTCGGGCCATGTCCCCACCTCGTCCGTTTCTGGGCTTTATGTAAACAGAAGGCGTTTCTTTGCCCGTGTCTTTGTATCTGTCCTTAAGGCCACTCCTGTCCTCCTGGCGAGCTGGGCTTCTGTGCTTGGAATCCCGGCTTCAGCTCGGGCTGTGTTTCCCATAGTAGCCAAGGGCTTTTGTACCCTCACTTAACGTGATTTTCAAGACACTCCTCAGGCCCTGGGGTCCTGGTGTGTCTATGTGACCTCTACCCCGGGGGTCCTGGCTCTGCCTTTGTATGTTGTCTGTTCTTCCCACTGCAGGGTTGCCCTCAGTAGCCCAGGCCCCCAGAATTATCGTGGCCCAGACACTTCCAGGATAGGTCCTTGCCCCTTTCTTTGTCCTGTGCTCTCCCCACACCTGGCCCCCAAATCTGGACCCGTCATTTTAAAAGACGGAGGATTTTAGCTCCGGGATCCCAGGACGGTATAATTGTATCATGTCATTGTTAGCCCGCTGGGCAGGCCCCCCTTTATTATTTGCAACAGTTTGCAGAGAGGAAGCTGGGGCAGGAGGGGAGCCAGGCCCGTTCACAGAGCACACCCACTTCCCGTCCCTGGTGGTCAGGGCTCCAGCTCCTGCCCCAAAAGGGGCACCAGGAAGGGCAGTGAGGGGCCGGTGCCACTGGGACAGGCTGACTCTCAGACCTAGAGGTCCTTTGCCAGAAAGGCTGCCTGTGTTCTTCCGGCCAGTTTGGTAGACTTTGGGGATGGAAGACTGCTGCCTAAACGGGTGCCACTTACAGCCCCCGTTACAAAATGCCCCTGCAGCTGTCGGCCAGCCCAAGGGGCAAGGGGCCCGCTGATGGCTGCATGTTTGCCACGCGTTACCGTTCGGCATCCCACGTGGCACGGGAGCCACCAGGGCAGGAGACCCCCAGAATAGGACTCTGCCCAGGAGAGGAAAGGCCAGCCCAGGTCTTGAGCCCTCCCGGGGGTGTCTCCTCGATCTCGTTTTCATCTGAGAAGCTGGACTTTCCTTCTCACAACCCAATGCCGAGAGGCCTGCCTTCTAGACGTTCAACATGCACACGCCCGTTTGTGGAGGTCCGCGTCCGCCTGCGCAGGCTTTGCTCGGCACCTGCAACATCGCTCCCAGGCCCTGCACAGGAGGAAGGAAACGTTTGAAGATGGAAAAGTAGTTTACAGATGCCCTCTGCTTTGTGCCCGGCACGCATGTGCCTGGACACCACCCAGCATCGCCTCTCATGACGTCCTGGAGCTCTCTCTGAGTTTCCTGGGGCTGCTGGAAACACAGTCCCACAGGCTGGGTGACTTCAAGCAGCTGGTCCTGGAGGCCAGAAGCCCCAAATCAGGGTGTTGACAGGGCCCTGCTTCCTCCAGAAGCTCCAGGGGAGGACCTGTCCTGTCTCGTCTAGCAGTTGCTCCCAGTCCCTTGTCCTGTGGCCGCATGCCTCCCATCTCCGTCTTCCCATGGCCCCCCTCTCCATGTCGTGTCCTCCTCCTGTTGGATTCAGACCTGCCCGGGTCATTCAGGCTCCTCTCCTCCTTAGATCCTTGATTACCTCTGTAGAGACCCTTCCCCCAAGTGCGGTCATGTTCGCGGGCTCCAGAGGGTAGGAGGGGGATGCAGGTTTCTGGGGGACGCCGTCCGGCCTGCTACCAGCATGACCTTCAGCCAGAGCTAGGAGTCGCTCTGTGAGTGGTAATGGAAGGATATTAATGATTCCCCTTGCCTGAGGAGCCTGTTCCTGTGGGGCTGGCTCTGTAGATCCATGTGATTTTGGCTACATTAACAGTTAAAAAAACAAACAAACAAAAAAAACAACCCATAGATAGACATGTTACACAAGTGAGAATTTCTCACTGTAATTTAATGCTAGGAGAAAGAGCCTGGGGCCTGAGGTTTCTTCATTTCTGGGGAAATGCATCCTCTGTTGTAGCAGTGATCCTAGCTCCGGTTAGAGAGTGCAGTCATGGGCTGCACTCCCGCACGTCTGACCCCGATGGCCCATGCGCCCCTGCTGCCCCCCACCCAGTGTCTCCTGGGCTCCCCTGCCCCCGCACTCCGGGGCATCTCCGGGGCTCACCCGCCTGCTCCCTTCCTCTGCAGTGGCTACGGGTGTTGGGATCATTATTACGAGTCGGACACCCTCTTGCATTCGCTCCAAGTCCTGGCTGCCCTTCTGGAATCTCCGGTCACTCAGGATATCATCTGTGATGTGGGAATGTAAGTACCAACGCGAGCATTGGGAAGGCAAACTCAGAAAATAAGAAAGGTTCAGGGTGCGAGCTCTCCTACGGGGAGGGGTGTGGAGTCGGCACATTCCAGATACAAAAGGCTTTCTGTTGAAAAGTGGGCTTTGTTCCCTCCCCAACCTGTGGACCCCTAAGTCCCCCACGGAGGCAGCTCTAGGAAGTGGTTTTGCAGGTTCCCCCAGAAGCTCCTGTGCGTGTGGGAGCACAGTGTTCTCCCTGTTGCACGCAGACACACATGGCACTTTCTTCACTTAATGGTAAGTCCTGGGATGATGCCACATCACTCCACGTCAGAGCGCGGCCCCCATGGGTCCATGGGTGCAGGTGCATACAGCGTGGGTATGTTGTGGTCCCCCGCGTCTCCACTTCCTTGCTCACAGTTCCTGCTCTGATCCCCTCCTCCCTCCTGTGAGGACCTAGTGACTATATTGTACGGCCCAGGTGGTCCGGGATAGTCTCCCCATCTCAGGGTCTGTAACTTAGTCATCACGTCTGCAAAGCCCCTCTCACTATGTAGGTGACCAGTTCACAGGCTCCAGAAATTAGGACCTGGACATTCCTGCGTGTCCTGGTTCAGCCCTCACAGGGACTCGGTCCTGCTCGGGTCCTATTGTCTCCCTCTGGTTTGCCCTTGTCTTTGGTTGCTCTCCTGTGCGCCACTTTCTTCTGTTGGCTTGGAGTCTATAATCCTATTCTTTTAAAGATTTACTTATTTATTTGAGAGAGAGCCGGCGGGGGGGGGGGGAGCAGAGGGAGAGCAGCAGGTGCCTCGCTGAGCGTGGAGTCAAACGTGGGGCC
>RCUC01130262.1:0-12216 GCA_003697995.1 Taxidea taxus jeffersonii
TAGTAACAGCTCTTGCCCACACTGCTAATTTATTCCATTCTAATCTCCTCTTCACAGAGGAGACAAGAGTCTGAGCATTTCTCCCTTGCCTAGCCCTGCAACCTGCTCGAGGGAGAATAGTTTCCTTGTTTCCCTGGGGCTCCCCTCAGATTTGCACTTTCTTGGCAGACATGCCAAAAGGTATCAGAGTCACCAGGCACACCCCAGAACATTGATATTTTTGGAATTTAATCAAATGCCTCACAAAATGGGACTATTTACTTTATCCTTGGAAGCTCTCACCTTAAAAATATTTACAAGTGATCAAAATACAAATTAATAGGACTCTGCTCTTCACAATGAACTTTTTAGGATTTATGTATTTTGACATACACCTCATACTTCCCAAGAAAAGATGTTCTGGCATTTCTCCGATTCCGATGTATTAGCTCACTGAGGGGTAAAAAGATGGCGGGTGTGCAATTCTGTTTTTCAGTGACAACTTCTTTGCCTTTCTCCTTGGCCTCTCTTTGCAGGAGGGGCCTAGAAAAGCTTCTCACAGGAGTCTAAGGTGCTGTGGTTTCACTACCCAGAATTACCAAGCTATGAGTTCCAACCCTATGGCCTTGGAAGCAAGGGGTACGCAGTCAGTCCCAGGTCTGAAAGTTAAAGCCGACAGGAGGCCAAGGGTCCAGGAATCCAAAAAGAAAAAAAAAATCTGTTGCTGGATAGCAGTCTTTTAACTCCCTACTTGTTACTCTCATGGTGCCCCCTGACCCCACCCTAGGGGCTGCATTAAAACTTCTCTATGATCCTCAATCCTCAGACCCACCTTCTTCACCTAACCCTCAAAAAAGCCCCAGGCTCACCCACTGCATTGGAAAGACCGAGTTCTCCACCCACCATTGCACTCCTCCTCTAAGTTCTTTTGTCCCTTTGCTGATAGCACTTTCTCTTCTTTTCCTTTACCCTCAGAGGAACGGGTCTGTCCTCCTCAACAAATCTAACTTCACCACCTGGGGCTGATGATCAAACACAAACAACCACCACCCACACCATGATCTTATCACTCTGTTGATCTCTCCATTTGGGGACCACTTCATCTTTCTAACGGTTTCTTTCCCCATTTTGTAAGAAAGTCTTTCCCAGCAGGTCAAATTATCACAACACCTCTTTCTCCTTTCTGTCCTCACTGGCATTGTTGAACTAGTGTCTCCACTGGCTGGCTCCACTATCTCAGCCCCTTTCATTCCTTAAACCCTGGCAAGCTGGCTTCTCCCAGAGGGATGTTATTGAAAGCCTTACAGGAATTGGTGAAGTAACTATTTCGCCTTTGACTCTCAGATCATCAAAGTCAGCTGTTTTTTTTTTTTTCTTTCTTAGTCTCACCCTCACCCTTCCCCCCCTCCAGGGCATATGACCTACTATCCCTTTTCTTCTTAAAACATTCCCTGTGCACTGTGGTGGTAGTTCTACTCTTGCAGCAATGAAGTTTTTTTTCTCAAGTTTCTAAATCACTTCTCCTTGGCTGAGAAAGAAAAACATTCCCAGGATTCCTAGCCTCTACTCCCATTCTTTTGCCCCACCCCTCCCTTTAGCTCCCTTTCTCCTCTCCCCTCTCCTCCCACCCCATGCCGCCCCACCCCTTCTCTCTCTCTCAGCAGGGTCACCCACTGCCTTAGACTCAGTGACTGACCCTTAACTTCTGTAGAACCAATTCCCAAGTCCTTTCCTCCAGAAAACTCACTTGCCTCCTGGGTTCCAGACCCATAATTCTAGGAATCTGCTGGATGTCTCCTTTTATGCGTCCTGCTGGCATCTCAGCACAGAGTTTTCAATACCCAAATCATTCTGTTCTCCTCAAAACCTACTCAACCTTCTGTCTTTATTTTTGTAAACAGTGCAAATCTTACCTTAGTCATGCAAACTAAAAATATTTGACTCTTTGCTATGCCTCACCCCATTTATTTAACTCACTTTTTATGTTCCATTGTTTCCTGAATTGTGTCTTGGCTGCTCTCCCTCCTTTCTGTTGCAATTGTAATCGCCCGAATTTTATGCATTCTCTTCCTCATGTCAGGACTCCTGCAACAGTCTCTTGGGTAATTGTGTCCTTGACTTTGTATTCTTTTCTATATATCTTACTTATGTCAGTTTTCCTGAAGCCCACTTCCAATGAAAGTCTTTCGTCATTTTGCCTCCCTGCTCAATAAATTTGGACTCTTAAAAATGCTATTCAAGGCTTTTCATATGTTGGTCTTAAAAGATCTTTTCAAGTTTAATTCTCACTACTGTCCTATAATTAGCCTATTTTCTAGTCAAATGAGATGGCATTTCCTAGTTATGCCCAAAGCTTTCCAATTTCTCTCTTTTTGTCCCTACTATATTTTGCTTAGTACCCCAATAAGTACTTTTGCTCAAATGCTATAAAACTACCCCTTCTCTGAATCGCTGCACAACCTAGTTTGAGCTTCCTAGTGTCCCTGACCTTTGTCAGCTTACGAGTGCCTATTCTGAGAGCTTGGCCTCACTACTTCTCTTTTCCAGTTTGTAAGACCTTTGTGGGGAAAGATACCATAGACATCGTTAGAATCTTGCACAGTACCTGAGCTAGTACCTTCTACAGAGTTGGCCCAATGTATGTTTGTTGAATGTTGAATTAAAAAAATCATTATTGGGGCGCCTGGGTGGCTCAGTGGGTTAAAGCCTCTGCCTTCGGCTCAGGTCATGATCCCAGGGTCCTGGGATCCAGGGTCCTGGGATCCAGAGATCATCAGGCTCTCTGCTCAGCAGGAAGCCTGCTTCCTCCTCTCTCTCTCTGCCTGCCTCTCCACCCACTTGTGATCTCATCTCTGTCTGTCAAATGAATAAATAAAATCCTAAAAAAAAAGAAAACTAGAAAAAAAATCATTTTATTCTTAGAAACTTTATAATTAATTTCTTGTGTTTTGTTTTGGAAAGATTTTTAATTTTTTTCTTCTATTATTTTTTATTTTAATTAATAATAGACAATACTAGAAACTATCTCACATAAACATTTTCACAACAAACTCATTTTTGCTCAAAGATTACTACTCTTACCAACATTTTTAGAGTGATTGTGAATTCCTATTTAAATAGTTTAGACCTGAGGTGCCTGGGTGGCTCCGTGGGTTAAAGCCTCTGCCTTCAGCTCCTGTCTCTGCTCAGCAGGGAGCCTGATTCCTCCTCTCTCTCTGCCTGCCTCTCTGCCTACTTGTGATCTCTCTTTGTCAAATAAATAAATAAAATCTTTAAAGAATAATAATAATTTAGACCTATTGGTCTTTGCATATTATTTCATGGCCCTAAATAAAATTAATTATTTAATTAATTTTTAATTAAATTTTTTTAATTAAAAAAATTAAACTGAGTCAATTACCTGGATATTGGTCCCCAAATTAAAAAAAATAAATAACTGGAAAATACCCTTAATAATTAACAAAAAAATGAATTGGTTATTGAATGCAGAGACGATGTGTCAGCACCTTGTTTATTTCTCCCATAGGACTAAATCCAGTTCTGAGCACATAATGAAAGAGCAGTTCTCATCAATTGATTATAGACAGTTGATTTACTTCTAGGAACTCTTTTTGAAACCTTACTTGACCTCTCAATTCAGGAGAAAGCTGACGGGTAGACCAAACCTGTGTCTAGAACCATGTACGTCTGAGAACTAACTACACAAAATGCTGTCAAACAATTGGTTGTTGACAAAATTCAAGCTTTATTAAATGAGAATAAAAAGTAGTTGGGTTATGGACATTGGGGCGGGCATGTGATATGGTGAATGCTGTGAAATGTGTAAACCTGGCGATTCACAGACCTGTACCCCTGGGGCTAATAATACATTATATGTTTATTAAAAATTTTAAAAAAATAGTTGGCAGATGGGCTCCAAGTCTTTTTTAAAGCCTTGTGTTTTTTTTTTAGTGTGTGTGTGTATGTGTGTGTGTGTGTGTGTGTGTGTTTTCAGACGCCCTTGTATATTTTTCCCTGGCTGCAGAGTAGAAACAAGCAGTCCTATCTCACTTGGGACAATTGGAGACCTCTTCAACAGGTAGACTCTTCTAGCCATCATAGACCATTTCCGTGCCACAGGAAAAGTTTTCTTCTTCCCAAATTTTATTTTGAAGCAAGTTCAAGGAAATTCAAAACAGCAGAGTTGGGTAGAAAAAATAAGAAGGCTTTTGTTCAGCATGTACAGTTTGAATCATGTCAGGAAATGTTGCTATTTCCATTTCATTACACTTTACTTTGGAGAAACTTTTTTTTTTTTTTTTTTTTTAAACAAAGTCAGAAGAACTCTAAGTCAGGAGGTTGTCCATAGCTAAGCCTTACGGACAGATGGCCGGCTCAAACACATAACAAAGAGTCTGTTGTGATGTTGCCAAATCTATTTCATGAAATCTTTTTTGGTATAAACTGGAGAAAGCACTTTGTTCAGTTAAAGATTTTTTTTCAACCTGTTGTCTTTGCCAAGGTCAATGTTTCTATTATATGGGGAAGTATACACTCCCTCTGGTGGCTGATTTAACACATTAGTCTTTACCAAAAGACCCATGGAACTGAGTAGCTGGTGTCCTAGTATGATGTGCATTCATTGAACAAATATTTATTGATTTCTTATTGTGTGTCAGGCAATATACGAAGATAACTAGAGTTGGAAAACCCAGGATCTTGCTCTGGGTTTGCTACATACTGACTAACCATTGGGTCTGTTCAGGAGGCAGCCACCTAAACTCCTTCTTCATTTTCTTAATAAAGACGTGTGTGTCCTCTGCTTATCTCCAAGCATAGTATCCAAGATCAAAAAAGGTAAAATAACAACCAGAAGGATCATATGTTGTAAATTAGATGAAGTCACTTTAATGCTTAAAATAATTCAATCTCTTTTCCTTGCCATTAGAATAAAATTTAGCCATATTTCATGGATTCCAAGACCCAGCATAATCTAGACACTGCATGTTTACCAACTTCACCATCCGCCTGCTGGGGAATCCCATGCCTCCATACTGGCCAAACTTCCATTTCCTTGAAAGTGTGATTTCTCCCTTAAGACCTTCATATGTGCTGCCTCCTCTTCCTGGTAAGCTCTTTCTCCTATTTTTCACCTGGTTTTTATTTATCCTCATTTGAAAGCAACTTTCTCAGAAATTCCTTTGCTAATCACCAACTCTAAAAATGGCTACCTTTATTATTTTCTTTCATAACAGCTTATTTCCCTTCATTTATCCCATACAGAAATGTATTTAATTTTTTTTTACTCTCTTCCCCATTAAAATGAAAGCTTCATGAGCACAGGTACCATGACTATACAGTTCACTAATATATACCTCACACATGTAAATAGCATCCATTAGAATTTTGACAATGCCTGGATGAATGAAGCATTAGAGAGTTAGAGAAATGTGAATTCATTATTATCTCAAAATAAAATGATATATAATAGCTAAGAAGAAAGGAGCCTATGCAGTTTGAGAAAAAAACAGGTTGGTGTATTTGACAAGTATTATTGGGATATGGGCTTTTGAAACTATTTTAATTATGTACTCAATCATGTTAAGGTCATATATTTCATGACTGCATAATTAAATGGAATTATAGAATTTTATATCTAAACTATTTGAAAATGGTAAAACTGAAGTCCAGAAATGTGATATGATGTATCTAAAGTCATACAGGACAGATACAGGACTAAAACATGTGCCTCTGATTTAGTTGTTTTCATTACCTTGTGTTCATGTATATACTGTTATCATTAAGACCTCATTTTTATTTTTTTAAAGATTTTATTTATTTGACAGAGATTATAAGTAGGCAAGAGAGGCAGGCAGGGAGAGAGAGGAGGAAGCAGGCTCTCCGCGGAGCAGAGATCCCAGGACTCTGGGATCATGACCCGAGCCGAAAGCAGAGGCTTTAACCCACTGAGCCTCCCAGGCGCCCCAAAAGACCTCATTTTTTTAAAGATTTTTTTTAATTTAAGCTTTATTTAAACATATAATGTAATCCCACCACCCTCTCCCAACCCCTCTTCCCCCCACCCCCCTCAGTTTGTTTTATGACATTAAGAGTCTCTTTTGGTTTGTCTCCCTCCCGATCCCATCTTCTTTCATTTTTACTTTTCCTACCACCTTAACTCCCACCCCCATTGCATGTCCACTTCCTCATATCAGGGAGATCATGTGATAGTTGTCTTTCTCCAGTTGACTTATTTCGCTAAGCATAATACGCTCTAGTTCCATCCATGTTGTCGCAAATGGTAAGATTTCATTTCTTTTGATGGCTGCATAGTATTCCATTGTATATATATACCACTTCTTCTTTATCCATTGGAAAACAGCATGGAGGTTCCTCAAAAAATTGAAAATAGAGCTACCTTATGACCCAGCAATTGCACTACTGGGTATTTACCCTAAAGACCTCATTTTTAAAATTAGTTTAGAAACACCTTTTTTAAGTTAATTTATTTATTTAAGTAATCTCAATGCCCAACATGGGCTCAGACCCTCTACCCCAAATCAAGAGCCACATGCTTTTCTGATTGAGCCACCCAGGATTGCCAAGACCTCATTTCTTAAAGTTTGTTTGGTAGCTTTGCTAAACTGCTATATTAATTCCAGACTACAGCAACTATGAATAAATTGCTTAATATTTATCAGGCATCTTTAATCCTGGTGTCATAGAATTTAATAGGTGTATATCCCTGTTCAAGTTCTTTCTTCTTTCCTTCACTCCTTTCTTCCTTCTTTCCCTTTTTTACTCTTCCCATACTAAGGGCATTTTTCATCCTTTGTGTTCAGAGGGTATTTTCCTTCTGGAAATGCATACTATTCAGTTCTGGGAAATTTTCTTGAATTATTTCTTTGATCATTTCTTATTCTCCATTCCCATTGTTTTATTTTTCTACAATTCTGCTTCCCTTTCAGACTCTTCTATTTAATTTTTCATTTCTGCTATCATCATATTAATGATAGCTCTTCAATATTCTTTAACTATTTCTTTTTAAAACAAACTGATCATAACACAACTTAAAAAAAAAAGACTGATCCTGTTTCAAAAGTACAATATCCTTTCTTAACTTCCTGAGAAGTTAAGAAGGTTTACGACTATTTTTGAAGGGTTTTTTTTTTTTTCCTTTGCATTCTTTGGTCTTTAATTGATGTTCCTTTTTTCCCATTAGTATGTTTTGGTCACTGTTTTCATGTTGAGGCTTTCCTCAAATGTTTGGTATTCTAGAATGTCCATTTTTATATGAGAGGATAAGGTTACCAGATAAGTTAACACTCAGTTAAATTTGAATTTTATGAAACAATGAATACCTTTTTACTATAAATATGTCCCAAATATTAAATTTGTATTTTCTAAATCTGGCTGTCTTAAGAGAGAAGCACAAAGTAGCTGTAAAAATCTGTGTGCAAGGATGGAACTTATTGACTCCTAGGTGTCACTGAGGTGATGTGGCTAAGCCATTTCATTAGCGGATGCCTGAGCATTGGTATCTTTAGGCCTTTACTATTGGGCTGGTCAGAGTCCTCAGACCAGAACCATTCAGTCTTCAGCCTCGGGACTAAAGGCATGGTTGTCAGTGTTCTGGGAGCTGAGGAGGAACAGGATTTTACTATGTTCATCATTCAGAATGCATACTTTCAACCTATCTCCCTGTTTTCAATAGAGTATCTCTGTCTTCGGTATTGGCTGGCATCTTTTTGTCTAGGATCTTTCTGATACAGCCTCTCTGGAGAAGTGTTCAGTCTCCTGCCAGGAGTGGGAGAGAGCTACTTCTCAAACAGACTGTTAGAAAACCCTGTATCATCTTCACCTGCATTCCCACTTTCAGAGGTGCATCTTGCTGCCCATTTCTGAGCCTTCTTGGGGTTTTGCAGTGCAAATCAGGTTGCTTCTGGAATCAACTGAAATTTCAGCTTCATGATTCTGCTAAGCCAGTTACCATTCAGCCATCTGCTTTCTGTCTTCCAAAATGTTGTTGTTGTTGTTTTCTTTCTTACTCTTTTTGTCCTTATGGGTTAATGTCTTTAAAATCAATCTCTTTACTGTCTTTTTAGTGGGTTTTGGAGATGGAGTGTAATGTAAAGCATATGTTAAATCTGCCATCTCTAACTAGAAGCACAGCCATGAATTTTCAAAGTGACTCCAGAAGATTCTTTTAATTGCTTTTCTCTCAAATTTCTCTTTTGTAAAATGAGAAGACTAGGAGGAAGCATTGTTGATGGACCCCACACAATATTTTATGATTGTATAATCTTCCACATTATCATTTTTAACTGAGACCATTAGGTTACAAACTTCCTAAACCTTCAAAACAAATTCTGTGTTCAGTCTTATAAGGAATAGAAAAAGACACAGTCTACATTTTCAATTATATTGAGCCTTCCTATTCTGCCACTTGTCATTGTGGGACCTTGAGCAAGGACTTCTCTGAAGTTTATTTCCCCTAAAATGGAGACAGAAATATCAATTTTTCTCCTGGGGCTGCTGAGATTAGTAGATAAATGAATGCATAACAGAGTGCTTCACATATGGAAATTTGCTAATACAAATATTAGCTAATGTTAATTTTTGGATTAAGCATCTTCTCAGCACAATAATTTCTGGCTTTTTAAAAGTCTTCTGGTTGAGGAATTGTAGCATTTACTTTTAGTTATCCCAACTACTATAATTAGTGCTAATAGTCCCTGCAGGTTGTCAGTTAATCTGTTCCTATTAGATATGAATACTACTAATGCTGCTAATAAGGGTCATTCTTAATTGAAGACTATTTTTTTTTAGATTTTATTTATTTATTTGTTAGAGAGAGAGAGAGAGAGAGAGTGAGCACAGGCAGACAGAGAGGCAGGCAGGGGCAGAGGGAGAAGCAGGCTCCCTGCCGAGCAAGGAGCCCGATGTGGGACTCGATCCCAGGACGCCAGGATCATGACCCGAGCTGAAGGCAGCCGCTCAACCAACTGAGCCACCCAGGCGTCCCTGAAGACTATTAATGTGTTAGGTAATCCACCAAGTGCTTTATATACATCATCTGTAATCTTTCCAACCACTCTGCAGGGTAAGTTCCATTGAACCCATTTTACAGATAAGGAAATTGAGGCTCATAGAAGTTAAGCGGTTTGGCCAAGCTCATTCATTCAGTAAATGGTGGGGTTAGGATTCAAACTATCTGGCATCAAAATTTATGTATACTCTTTTCCTTATGCCAATATGCCTTCTTAACTCTTTAAAACCCAGTAATATCTCTTATAACACTGAGGCCAGGATGTGAACAAACTAAATATAGTAGCCATAATTAGGCTCCTGCTAGTCTCAATTTTGGTATCTGTACAATGGATTCTGAATTCGAACCATAAGAATCTATTAGTCATGCTTTCTCATGTCCACTGCTTTTGCCTCTGCTATTTATCTCCTTTGAATATCATCTCTTCTTCTCTCTATTCAGTGACTGTCTACTTACCCTGAGGGGCTCATTGAGGTCCAACTTCTTTGTGAATCTTTCCTTTACTTCTCCAAGCAAAATTAATTCCTCTCTTCTCTATGTTCTGTGAGCATTTTAATTTGTATCTTGTAAAATTCCCTCTTTTAAACCATTTTTGACCTGCAAAAATTACAACCTTATATCATTTAACCAAGTATCTCCTTATGCCATTATATTGTGGCTGGGGACAGGATGTATCTCTTTTCTTCACACCCTATCCCTGGAACATAAAGTCTATGACAATTAACCATAATAAAAGCTAAACTTCTGAAAACTTACTAAGGGCCAGGATTGTTCTACACACTTTACATGAAGTTAGTCTTTTAATCCTCAGAGTAACCCTATGAAAGTCATATATGTATATATGAGAAAACTGAGGCACACAAAAGCTAAATAACTTGTTCAAACTCTCAAAACTTGACAGAGCTTGAATTTGAGCCCAAGCAATCTGGCTTTGAAATCCATTGTATGTGTGTGCATGATGAGTGTGTGGAGGCCATGGGGGGAGGTTATAAAATACATGGTCTACCACTTCTCTAAAAGCCTTTCTTTACTATTCAGTTGGTTATGTTTTGTTTACTAGTATATTCACTGAACCTAGTACAAGGCTAGGTGACTAGTAGATGCTCAGTAAAGATATAAATGAATGAATTTTGTATCAGCCATGTTTTTTTTTGTTTTTTTTTTACTTTATTTAAGCTTTATTTAAACATATAATGTAACCCCACCACCCTCTCCCAACCCCTCTTCCCCCCACCCCCCTCAGTTTGTTTTATGACATTAAGAGTCTCTTTTGGTTTTTCTCCCTCCCGATCCCATCTTCTTTCCTTTTTACTTTTCCTACCACCTTAACTCCCACCCCCGTTGCATCTCCACTTCCTCATATCAGGGAGATCATGTGGTAGTTGTCTTTCTCCAGCTGACTTATTTCGCTAAGCATAATACGCTCTAGTTCCATCCATGTCGTCGCAAATGTTTATTAAGCACCTACCCTATAGTCCTAGGTATTATGGTACTAAACGCCAAGAAAACAAAGGCCCAGCTCCAGCCCCTGTGGAGATCACAGCCCTGCAAAGGAGCCGAGCAAGCAGCACAGCAGTTACACTGGAAAGGGACTTCTAGACTTCAGAAATGAGCATTAGGATTGGTGTAAAAGGGCTCCTGAGCACCTGGTGGAGAGGAAGAGGTGATATAAGAGACAACTGAGTCTTGGGGGGGAGAATAAGTGTAGAATTATCCAAATGAAGGGGAATTCAGAGCCAGTATAGATGTGTTCCAGGCAGAAGAAGCAGGTTATACAAAGGTCCTGAATGGGGGGCAGGAGGGGAGAGGTACAAAGAAGGCATTGGGTGTTCAGAGCAAAAGTAGAGTGGAACAGAGAAGGGCAGGGGTTGTGGGACCAAGGGCTTAGATCTGACCCCAATGGGCTTAATTAATTACTGTTTTTGTGGAACTTAGGTGGATTTATTAATCTTCTGCCTCAATTTCTTTTTCTATAAAATGAGTATAACAACAGTACCCACCTGGTAGGACTGTAAGGAAGATTATCTGAGGTAATACTTTCAAAGTACTTAGAATAGTATCTGGATTAGGGAAAATGCTCAAAATTGTTCTTACATAATTAATCTTCCTGTATGTAGAGTTAATGAAATAAAATATTTGCTTCAGAAGAGTTAGAAGTTTATGATTTTAGGGCTTCTAAATGGGCTTTAAAATAATTTAAAAATTTAAAATAATTTAAAATAGAATAACAGCCATCACTTAAATATTGTGTGCTTAATATGTATCTTGCAGTATGCTCTCCTCCAAACAACCTTGAGAGGAAAATACTAATGTCCCCATTTCACCAAGTGCATTGAGGTTCTGAGAGGTTAAATAATATCCCACACTCCAAGAAGCAGAGACAGGTTTTAAAGTAGGCATTTGTTTCCAGAGTCCTTGAGCTGAGTCACCATGATATAATGCCTCTGGTTTGTAAGTTTTAAAATGAAAGTGATATGTGTTGGGTCCTAGGTCATTCTTGATTTAATGGGGCTATTTGAGAACACAATATAATACAACTGAATTAATAAACATTTGTATGTCAAATTCTTGTTGGTTTCTGTCTCTTCAAGCTTCTTCCAGTGGATTGATGATGCCCCAATCCCCTTAAGGACAAACAGTAAGTAAGACCTTGCATAGACCTTAAAGTGATTCCCTTGTGGTCAAATGCTCAAGAAATCATGAGGTTTTCTCCCTTTTTTCATTCTTCATGTTCTTTTAAAAATTTAACCCAACCTAAGATTCATTTAAGGTTTTAGACTGAAATATTCAAAAGAAAATATTTTTGAGAATTTCAAGAACATAAAGAGGTGAAAGAGTTAAGGGCAAAGATCTGCTTTGGGAACTTGGGAACTTGAGGAAGTTATTTAACTTCTCTGTGTACCAGACGCCTTATCTCATAAATGGGGATAATAATAATAATACTTTTCATAAGGGTTATGACATGAAGAATAAATGAGTTAATTCATTTAAAAAATGCTTTGTATGATGCCTGGAAGATGGTGCAAAAGTTATTTCCCTGAGGCTATTTAACCAGCTAATGGCAAAAAAGAATTTTCGCCCAATCCTGTTTTCTAAGCAAGCATTTTTTTCAACAACAGATTATTATGAACACTTGATGTTTGAGTCTTAGGGTGTGTGTTTGCTTCTATGAACTGATTCATATACATTTACTCCTATTCTTTTTTTTT